>SDVV010037162.1:0-10869 GCA_016164225.1 Gammarus roeselii
AAATCTATAACTATTTTGACCACCGGAGACTGATGATTTTTTGTGCATTCGTCACTTTTCATACCAATACGTATGTAAATTGATCATCATTTCTACAAATTATTTCGATTCAACCAGATCAAACCCTTATGTTATGTTACCGCTTAGGTTAATTGGAGCGTGTTATTTGAACTGCAACGGCTTCAAAATTTCACGTGATGTATCCCAAAAAATTTGTCTCCAGCGATTAAAATTACTTAAATGGAAAAAAAAATGCAGGGATTCTGCAATTTCGAAGATTATATTTTTTCTCGAATCAATTTTGATTAGATAGATTGTTTTTTTTTTCTATAGAATCTTTGACAAATGTAAATACCATTAATAAGAGGAACCAATCCGAAAATGTCGGATACTTGCTTATTGTATTTCTTTGTTGTTGTTACCTACTGCATGGAAATTAGAATTTGTGTAAATAATTGTATACCTTTGTTTTAATTCCTCTTATGAACTCCATTCCAAAAGCAATGCGTAGGACAATTTTGCTTTACCTGATTGATTTGCGTATTCCAAATAGTTGTGCCACTTTCATATTCCTGTTCGGCGCTTGAATTTATGCAATTTCTTCCAGTTTCATAAACGACATCCTACGAGAGTTTTAATCCATTCAAACTTAAATCTGGGTCCTGCTAGAGAGAGAATATACCAACAATATCGTAGGGAGATTTATGTAAATTATCACAGTGATGTCATCAGCGGAAAAACCTAAAGCCTGTAGCCAGGAATCGAACCCGACGTCGGGCTGCTGGTTTACCAGCGACGTCGGGTTCGATTCCTGGCTACGGACTTTAGTTTTTTCCGCTGATGACATCACTGTGATGATTTTAATTTAACTGGTCCTGCTATTGACTCTCTCTTGTTATGGCAAACTTAACGGAATCAGACATTTTATGGTCCATTTCATTGCTGTTCATATCATTCCAATGACTTCGAGTCGAACTTTTCGGGGCACGTCACTGGGACTGGCGGGCATTTGCATGAACAAGAGGAACTTGAGGCTCGTTAAACAACCCCTGACGCAACACGACAGTGTGCTGTTCACGTTCAGGATGAAATGGCGCATTAACGATACAAATAGAAAAAAGCGACATACCACAGGACTGGACGTTTGTATAAGTCTTCAAAAATTGGTTGTCGTGTTGGTTGTCCATGTTTTCAAAGCCCTTTGGAACTGAAAGATTCAGCTAGTAAAATGCATCAACACAATTTACATAAAAACAATAATTCATAACGGGGAATAATATATATTTTTAAAATAAATAATTTCCCTAATATATACAATTTCGGGGAAAAAATATCAGAATTCAATTGATCGGAAATTTTGGATTTATGGTCATGAAAAATATCACTCCGATGAGGAATAAATTTATTCACAGAAACGAAGTCACGTTTTTTTGAGCCAACTGAAAAGGAAAGGTACAATAAAATAACACAGCAAATTATGTCTGAAAATGACTGAATTTTAATTTTCCTAAGTTAACTCAAATTCATTTCCAACAGTGCTGTGTAGGCAGGCTTAGTGTCTCAGAAGGTGCGATATTTGAATACTTGACTGCTCTGACGATGATAGTTAGATTGTTCCTTGAAAAGGATTTTTTTTTTGTTCAAATAGCGGAAGAAATGGATTTGGAAAAAAAATCCCTGCAACAATTAGAGGCATGAGCTTCAGCAACCGATCCACCCGCGCTATATTTGAACCAAGCAGCGTTTCCTTGAACTGTGAGATATGGCTGGGTAGACGTACTGTAACGGAAGAATTTCCGGTTGTGGTTATTTTACATCGTGAAAACAAACAAACTTTCCCACGAATAATGTAATCCCCTATGGAATAGTTGCACGGTCCGATAGCTGGACCCGGCATCCGATTGAGTTGAACATTCAAATTAATCGCTGAATTACACGGTACACAAGAAATGATCAGTACAGATATTTGTAAATTTTAGATCGTGAACGAATTTTCTTGTGCAACTGTACGTTGTTCGAGGATTACCTTCAAGTGCACTCAGACTTTAAATTGGTCAAGAAGCTTACAGCTCTAGACGCAGAGACCAACGGTCGCATCAAATCCAAAGAAAACTCGGAGAGAGATTGGAATACACTATACTCGTCTGGAATCATCAGGAGGCAGCCAGGCAGTGACAAAACAAAACATGTTAGGCCACTGTCTCAACACATCGTAACCGACAGGCGAAACCGATATGGTGAATTACCCAGAATACTGAGGAAATTATGGTGAACAGCGATTCCAATGTAACCTCGTTCAAATCAAATCAAGGAAATGGAGAGCTCAGACGAAAATATACGGTTAGCCAGTGTTGATACTTGATGAGATTGAAGGCATGATCAGAAATGAATAGTAACTTAGATTATATTAGATTGAGGAAACAAAACGGGCAGAAGTGCTCATGTCTAGTTGTTACTTTGCAAAAAGAGTGGGGGAAGTCAATGAAGACTAAGATATTCAAACACTCTTCCAGTAAAATGAAGGTGGTAGTGTTCGCCGAGGCGATATTTAAATGTGTTATCGTAATTACTGGTTACCAAATCATGTGGTAAACGGTTACAAACTGTTGGTATCTTGATTAGCAAGAAGTTCACGGATATTGATGTTCTTAATGGTTTTAGCTGCGTTTTTTGGCCATTTTTGTGTTCCTTGGGTTATGATCTCAGTCAAAGAGGCCCTCAGCGCAAGCTCAAGTGAATCCGTTGAAGTATTTGGAGGTTTCTATTAACTGGCCTCTAAGTCATCTTCTTTCCAGTGATATCAGTTTAAGTTCGTCGATTCTTGCGGATCTGTCTTATTTCTCAGTACCGGAATCAATTTCGTTGCATGGGGCTCAACACGTTCCATTTTGTTATCATCCCCTCCTAGGTGAGGGGAAAAATTGTACTGTTAATTCTATTTCAGGCGGACTAGTGAAGTATATAACAAAAGCGCGATGTCCCTGGACTTGTATTGGAAGTTTGTGAATATAAAACCAAGGACTATCTTGCCTTTCATGTAGCTAGCTTCCTCTGGAAATCTTTGGGGATTAATATTCTAAGGTCTCCTTGTTGGTTTAAGTCAGTCCTATGCTAGTCAGCCAATACGTAAGCAGAATTTAGATTCTGCTATCCGATGTGCATACCGGTGCATTTTTCAAAATCAAAGTTCAGTTTCCACGTATCAGACCAGTTTACCAGTTTATTTAGATTCCTCTGTATAGTTATGCGGTCACGCTCACAGTTCGCTTTGTGGCAGTTAGTGTCGTCAGCAAGTTTTGAAAACTTGATAACGATGTTGGTGTCGAGGTCATTTATGTAGATAATAAAGATAAGGGAACAAGGTCACTGCCCTTGGATACTCCTGACGTTACCATAGCCCAACGACTTTGTCTTGGCTGACACAGACCCGCTGCTTGTGTCCCGTAATCCTATTTTGGAGCTCGGACCTACCTTCCAACGTTTCCAGTTGAAACAAGCGTCTCCACTTTTCTGAGTTGGCCTTCATGAGGAACCTTATCAAACGTTGTTTGAAAGTCAAGACATATAAGGTCGATAGCGTTGGTTTCATAGTGTATCACGGTGACCTTGTTGAAAAAGTTCAGAAGATAGGACAGTCAGCAAAGTTTCATTCGATTAGGTGGTTTCTCTCGAGGTGACATGTTTAATAACTTTTTATCAATCTTTTCACGGTTTTGCCGACAACGGATATGAGACTGATAAGTCTGTAATTTCATAGCTCAAGCCTACTACCCTTTTTAAATATGTCTGAAATGTTTGTTGTTTTCCAATCTTCTAAAATACTTCCAATAGTCATTGACCTGTTATAAAATTCCGTAAGTGGACCTTTTATGATTTCGGAGAGGTTCCGTAACATTCACGGATGCATGTTATCTGGTGTTGTAGATTTAGTTTGCTGAGTTGTTCCTCCAATATTTTCCGACGGTTGCACTTTTCCAGGTTGTAGGACTTCTGGAATTATATTAATATCTCAGCTGTGAAAACGGTTACATGGTATTCGTTGAGTATCATATACATGCCTGCACTATTTCGTAGAAGGCCATTGATGTCACGAACAACACGTCTCCCGTTTCACCTATGCATGAAATTATTTATGGTTGCAATTGGCCGATTTAGCATCACTTTAAGAATATGTTTTTTTACTAAACCAATCATACTACGCGGTTGTGCAGAGGACATGAGGTAGACGAAAAATACATGTAAATTCACGAAACCACGCTGAAAAACATCAAACGATCACTTCCCCCATCCGAATCAAAGTAGATAAATATTGACCAAGATGATTAATCGAAACAACTATCTAGCAACATATCGCGTAGCCGCAGCAAACACCATTCCCTGATCATTAGGAAACTATGATTTGACTTGAGGTGTTGACTTTAACAATAAGCACGCTCAGCCATGATACTCTCGAAAACATTTTTCAGAACATCGTACTCGTCATCCAACACAAAACTTAGCCGGTGGGGCCGGACGGTATGACTCATGGCCTCCGCCAGTGCCAGCAGTAATAGGAGACGCACTGCCTGGCCAGTAGTAATCATGCACGAACGTAGAAGTAACGACCGATAAACTGACGCCTATCTACACTAGATACACAACTAACTCACCAGACCATCAAAGTTCCACATCAGGCCCTGACTAAGACAGAAAATCGTCTGACACAAATAGAATCCGTGATTCACTGAAATGTTGCTATGTAAACGCTTGAAGCCACGGAGAGGAAATTTACGAATTCGAAAGCCTTGCAATGAACAAAAAGATTGACACAACAGCAATAAGAGAAGCGTGGTGGAATTTTAGTACTAGATATTATCTAGGTAAATTCCCTCTCCCAGACTTCTCACTTTTTCACTAAGATAGACATGGGCGAGAAGGGTGGAGGAGTATTATTTCTCGTAAGAAATACTCCACATATATAAGAGTTTCTATTCCAAGCAGCCGATACGACACAAATTCAAGTAGTCGGTTAATTTACAAATTGTTGAACACCCTTAGTCAATTGTCCGTTAGTGATCACGATTGCATATTGTGTCGATCTCTGCAACACCTTAATGTACAGTGGCGAAAGAAAATTCGTCAAGATAAATGATTAGGTGAAATCTTCAATGATCAATTAACGCTCGGTATTTGAACTCATTGAAAATTTAATTGATATTAACCTTTTAGAAGGATTGTACATATAAAAAACTGTAAGAAATTTCCATACAAAGTTAAGTTCCACGTAGGAAAAATCTAGTTTGGTTTTTCGGCTAAAGACTAATCATGAGCTATTCTTTTTGCTACTGTCCATCGCCATAACACGAAACACAACGGTTCATGGAGATTTCAATAATCCTGACATTGACTGGGAAACAGACGAGTACAGCAATTGGCCAAAAGCCTGATTGATTTGTTGTCGATGAGTTCGTGACGTAAATGGTTAAGACGCCAACGAGATGCATCATCATTCATGATCTTCTTTTTATGCAAGCGACTCGCATGTCATGAACGTTGAAGTGGGCGAACCACTCGGAACTAGCGACTATAACTGTATCCGCTTACCATACAGCTTGAGTCAGAAACTTCAATAAACTGTGATAAAATCTGTTTCTTTAGATTAGCTTTCTTTGAAGGCTTTTGATAGTCAATGACGTCAGCGAACCCCGCGGACCTGACGTCAATCAATCGTTGAAAATGTTTTTTGCTCTCTTAAAAATATTGGCGATCAACAGTCAATCATCCTAAGTAATCGCACAAAAAAGCCTTTGAAGAAAACAGAAACACTAACATGACGACGCTGCAAAAAAAAACGAAGAAGGCATTTAAATGTAGAAAAACAAATAAGAACATGAAATGACAGAAAAATGAATGCCAAATTACACCGTTACAATTTATAAGTTATATTTCGAGTAAAGAGAATTTAAGATCTGTAATAGGTTCTCTTGAGAACGATAAGGTGTGCTAGAAACGGGCGGCATTAAAATGCCGCCAACCAAACCAATATGTGTCTTCTGTATTTACATAAGGGAATCCGGATATTCCTAATCCTCGAGATATCATAGCGGAAATAGACGAATTCTTCCCTGCCGAAAATATTAAATGTGTAGATGAATTGAGCCACAAAATATCCACGTCCAGACCAAGTCTATCCTACAATACTGAAAAATACTAACGAAATTACCGAACACCTTTAAACAGTTTCACCTTATTTCTCAGTAATGGCACTTACCCCTTCCAATGGAAAGAGGCCAACTTTACTTCAATTTAAAACTAGGGAACAAAAAGTGTCCAGGTATTTACCGACCAATTAGTCTCACCTCCGTCCTTGACAAATGATGAAATGTTTTATTCCTGATAAAATTACAAAATTATAAAAATAAATCAGCTGATCTGTGTCTCTCAGCATGGCTTTAGACACAATTGTTCCAATCATACGAAATTACTGTGTTTTTATTAAAATAATTGAAAATCACGCCCCGAAATCTACCACTGATATCACATCCCTTGACTTTCTATAGGTCTTCGATAAGACTCTTAGTTGATAATTTGAGTTAAGTGATAAATTTACTTCCAAATGTAATTCGATTAGACGTTTAGTTAGTTAATTAGCCTCGGAATTCGAGGTGAGCTAAACAGCTCGATAAAATGTTAGTGCATGGGACAAACAGCAGCGAAGCGTTCTTAATAGAGCCTCCTCCCATTGGGGTGATGTTACTAGCGGCGTACCTCAACGCCGCAAATTAGGTGCAGTTCTATTCACAATATTTATAAGCGATCTCGATATAAACATGATCGCGAACATTTGCAAGTTTGCAAACGATACTAGGCAAGGAGGAAATGTTCAAACCAAGCGTGCATGAGTGTCAGCGCGTTCGGTTTGAACTGTTCACAGTATTGTTAATTGGTCCGAATGAGTGTCAAATGAAATTTAGCGTCGACAAATGTTAAGTAAGTACATGGGTCATCAAAACGCCAAGCAAGGATTTTCAGTGTCTGGAAAGAAAAGGATCCCTGCCACCGATGAAAGAGATCTAAACGTCATCATTAGGAACAATTTAAAAAAAGCTAGCAATGTACGCCTGCAAGATATGCAATAAAATGCTATGTATGATATCTCGAACAGCAACGGACGAGAGGGCAGATTCTCAAGTTATACAATGTTTTTGTTAGACCGCAACTCAGGTAATTAGTCCCATTCTGTTCTCCAATGTTAGAAAAGACCTTGAGTTACCATCCTTTTCCTATCGTTGCGCAATAAATCGTCTACGCGACCAATCATGCGAACTCAACCATTATTTGCTAGAGAAACGTCCAGTCAGAGGCGACATGCTCAAAGTGTGCACGATTATGGAGGGTATGGAAGACGTCCATACCCTCCGTTCACTCTGGGGAAAACGGAATGACCAGGAATAATGAGTGCCGAATCACTAGTAAGCGTTTCCCACTCGACATCACGCACAATTTTTTTCACGTTTAGACTAGTTTTGTTTTGTAATATGTAGAATTTTTGTTTACAGTGTAGCTGCCCCCTGCTAGCCTTTATTTGAGTCCACGGCATTTATGGGCTGGCCTATGACCATTCAAGAGACTGGCCAGAATGCCTCACTCGGTTTAGGTAGGGTCGAGCCTACATCCTTCAGCTTCCAATGGAGTCTAGTGTGAGGAAAAGCAGACATGTTACCGTTCTGCCATCGAGCAGTCGAGGGAAGGAACAAACTTCCAGCGGAAGTTGTAAACTGCGATTTCATCGCAATGTTCAAGTCACAGCTCGACAAATCCTTCCGAAATCGCTGCTAAATAGCTCCCGGCTACAGCACGCTCACCAGCCTATTCATTAAAAAAAGGTGTAAGGCATTGACACCTCACTGTCTAAATGGTGCCCGGCATTTGCACTAGCACGTTCAAAAAGTTCCCAGCATTGCCGCCTGCTCGTCGCAAAACTGTTTCCAGCAATGACGCCGGTCAGAATTGGTTTGACGAGGAATGAAACCGAGCACAGCTCTAATCAACATCGTGGGTCTGCGGTTCTCTCATCAGATGCGAATTTGAGTTGTTCCAAGTATTTCCGTTAGATGTTTCTTCCTTCCACAACCTTTCCATTTCTTGATTTATCAAAAACAAAATTCACACAGACACATGATGCTTTCTTAGACGTTTGACTTCAGAACTTATCTTCTTTCTACCAAAAGGTAACCTAGAATGAGGCAAGAGGCCTGTTTTTGTCTTCTTACACTTGTTAACGCTTGTAACCGTGTAACGAGGCAGAGACACGCTTGTGTTTTGACTAACGAAGATACTAAGGTGTGATCGTTTGGTAAAGAATAAGTTTAGCTCATTACGACATCGAACCACTAGCTCGCTCTATAACTCTAGAGTCAGCCACATCATCGTCATGGTGATGGTGAGTACTAGCCTGCTAACCATGAAATAAATCACCTTAGTAAGGGCATCAATACCGGACCCCATTCCAATGCAGAACTTCAGCATGTGTCCTGGCACTGGTTACACGACATCATATCGCTACGGCAGGTGCTCGAACTACAGTGAAATGCATCACTATTAATACTCCCTATCTGAGCTCCGCGGGATGTCGCACAGCTATTACGGAGTCGCTGCTGGAGTCTCTCCTTCTTTCCCAAAGCCATTATGATCGCAGGTCTGTAGTCAAAACAGGAATCAAAGACCTTCATCCACCGACACCAGCTTATACCTTTTTTAATATCAGAAGGAATGTGCGTATGGAACTGTGAGAAAACTTGATGCCACAAGATGACGAATAAATCAATTCTACAGCAGCAAGAATCAAAATTTGAGCCAGTACTTTCACGAGTGTTAAGTCGTGAATTATTATAAATAAGGCAAATAACTCACAACAGCGTTGAATGGTGTGTGATTTGTTAGTTATTAAGCCTCTCCGGACTACAACTCAATCATTAGTTGATTACTTAACAGACATGAGAATCCTACCCATCAAAGTAAAAGAGATTTATACACCAATTACAAAATGATCGTCAGAATATGCAATTGCTGCGACAGAGCATAAGATAAAAGCTCAATCACAGAAATTGATGTGATGAAGCGTATTTCAAAGATGAAAAACTCCTTTGTGGGCAGTGCATCGCTACCCTACCTCACATGGACGTGTAATGGTAGACCCATTTGCACCATGTGCACTAGTTGGTAGAGAATTATCTTTAATCATCTGTCGAGTTGTCTGACTCATTGATAGTGTAATCAGTATTTCTGATAGATTGCAGTACTGACGATGGTTCACACTTACTACGGAAACGTTGTTACAGGTTGTGTTCAAAATTTAAATGCCTTACTCAAAAACCCTAAGTTTTACTGGATGGGAGAATTGAAAAGGACAATTGCTGCACAGTGTGCACAGCGTTGTTATTTCTTACATACTATACGGATGCAGTTGCCAATATTATTGACTCCCCAGATACTCTGCCTTGGCGTGCATGCAGTTCAATAAGATGATTATTATCTTCTAAATCCTGGTATTGTGGATTAGTGCGACAACGACTCCACACATTGCTTCTTACTGAATAAATTGAAGAAAAAAACACAATAAATTTGGCCTTCATTCGATTAAATTGATATGATAGTTATGTTAACGTATGATAATGATGTAAAACTTGACATATTGTGCTGGCATTACGTTTACCCACGTAACGTTAATCATGATGAGATAATGTGTACTACCCTGGCATACATTTTTGCCGGAAGAGTCAGGCTCACGTGAAAGTCCTAAATGGATCAATTTATATCCGTGGGTGCTCTTCATGGCGCGACCGGTCTCGCATACCCGAGTCCACGGGTTCGATTCTGTGATAGGGTCTATACAAGTTTTCACAACGAAGGTATCGCGAATCATCATTATTTTCATGGA
Organism: Gammarus roeselii; assembly: GCA_016164225.1. Taxonomy (NCBI): domain Eukaryota; kingdom Metazoa; phylum Arthropoda; class Malacostraca; order Amphipoda; family Gammaridae; genus Gammarus; species Gammarus roeselii. The sequence goes on from SDVV010037162.1 coordinate 9,920, forward strand.
ATAATTATGAATCATTGTGGATGTTTCCCGCAATGAAGGAACCCCAATTCTCGGTCACGAATTTCTTCCGCCAAGCACTTGTTGCATGACATGAAAGAAATTCAATCATTCGTTCATGATGACTCCCATTCATTCCTGTGCATTGGAGCCCTGGTTCAATTGCTGACTCGTGACCTACAAGCGTCTAAAATTTGGACAACGAAACATCAATTACTCACTTTTAAATGTAAGAAAAAATATGAAATCCTCACAATATCTTGATCGAAGAAATCAACATATGCTGCGGATTCAAGGGAAGCTCAAACGCGGGAACGTGTGATCTGGAGATCCATCAACGGGGGACGTAACATTCAGACGTAAGTCTGACATGGAAAATTGAAGTCGCATAGCCTTGTTGCGGCTCGTCTCACTTGGTTTCCATAACTCATAAGATGAATATCAGACAGATGCTCAAAGCGATTAGAGGTGACTTTTACATTTGAAGGCTTCACAGAATCACTCTTCAAAAACCGTCTCTTTAAATGTTGCATGGTAGCGTTATCCCTTGCCGGAGCTCTACAGCACCATTTGTATGTTCTAACGGTGCCTTGATTCACACTTTAATCCAAACCATGGTCGGCGCAAGAATATTCCACCTTATCCTTCCTTCTTTGTTACCAATGACTGAAGTTGAAATTGCACACTTAAGATAAACTCGTCAGAAACTAGTTTAAACTTTGTCTTTTGAACTGCTGTAGGGTTTGTTAATACTGGTCCACCGCACGAAAGACGCTTTGCAAAGTCTTGGAATCCACTGATACGGCTTGGATAATACTTAAAAGAAAAGAAATAATTGGATTGCAGCAAACTACAACATACTTTATTATGGTAAAGTATCATGTAGGAGCGCTCTCACAAAATTATGCAATTTTCCCACTAATATTACCGAATATATATATGCATATATACAG
>SDVV010037163.1:0-10869 GCA_016164225.1 Gammarus roeselii
TGTATAGATTCAGCTGACAATATTATCCCATTCAGTTTCCGTATGAACAAGAATTGTATTTAGTATTTTAATTCCTGCAACCACGGTGCTAGGCCCGTGACGGAGTCTCAGTAGTGGTCTTGGATGGTTTTGTGAGCGCGAGGGAGGTGTTTTATCGCATTCAGTTCACCTTCCTGTGCTATTGCTGCCAGTTTGGACCACGCTTGAGGCGTCGTGTGTGTTGAGGTCAGAGTGGGGATGTAGGAGGCAGTGGACGTCCCTTATAGAGTGTAACTATTTGCACGTTAGTTATCGAATCCAATAAATTAAGCTATAGGCCAATTGGACTCAACAATCCATTGGTGATAATACGCTGCCGTTCATAATTTTCCTCACACATTGAGGAAATCATATTTTTTATTGGTTCAATACCTAAGATATGAGGATGATCTTTTTCCCTGATGAGGAGAAACTGTACACAGCACACATGTCAACATATAATATTTTTGAAACAGAGTTTTCTTATCGGCTGACTGAATCGTTGCCCGCCATGACGTCTTTTCGACAGAGGAGGTCTTGCTTGGTTCAAACTCGACACAGCATGCCACTAAATATTTATAGTTGTCTGATTATGTACTACATGAGCGGGTTAACGAAAGTCATGTTGGCAACGGTTATCTGCTAGGACTGTATCTCTTTGTATTGCTAGCTGAATATTCGCACACACATCTTGCACATCAAAATCAAGATTCGGTGGAAAAGGAAGTTAAAATAGTATGTTTCAGAAGTTCATATAACATTTAAACTGTTACCACGAAGATATAGACTAAGACTGTATGCAAGCTTGCCTCAACATTTAAGCCAATAATATCGAGACAGGCCGACCACACGCTGATCCCGTGAGTGTGGGATGACGATGAGCTGTCACCAAAGGCTGCTCGATAAGGCAAAAGCATGCATGTAATGCCTCATGGATGAAGGACACCATGCGGTCCCCTATAAAGGGTGATGTAGTGATCGATCCAACATGAGACGGCAACATATACTTCATGCAACGCTCTCGAATTTGTGATACATTCACGCCCGGATCATAAATGCTGTTTGATGAAAAAAGTTGTAAAATATACATGAAATTATCGTGAAATGAACAAATCTGAACAAAACGACATCTTCCTCGACAGATATGTAAATCCCTAAACAATTTATAATTGCTAACTGATGTGATGTGAAATATCTTTTTACTATTGTAATATATTTTTTCCTTCGCTGGTCAACGGTTGAGAACCAAGTGCCTCGTGCATTCTGCCATGCCATTCAGGGAAAAGTTATAATATCGAGAACCGTTTTCCACTACATCCCCTGAAACGTATTATAAACCAACTCCGTGCACCCCCTTTCGATGTTAAGTAAAAGTGTTATGCGTGTGAGGTCAACCAAATTGAGCAAACTATTGATGTCTAAGCGTGACTCACAAACTTGCAGTATCGTCGTGAAAGTAATTTGTTTCCTGTTTGTGAGTTATATGACCGAAGGGACATTCTATTTTCGATTTGCGTGTTTAAGTTGTTTGGCCTGAATGCCCTTCTAATACCTGAAAGGGAAATCGTATCTATGAATACTTTTCATGCATTTACTCAAAATTTTATGCACAAATCATCTGAAATTGCCAGAGATTGAAAGATGTGATAGTGGACATGAGAATAAGTGAAAGGGTTGATTGACGTCGACCCCCACCCATCCCGGGAGGGAGTGGTTGTGTGTCAATAGTCTACGTACATGACCCGGATGACTTGGTAACATATGAAATCCTGTACCTGTGTTACCTTGCACTGCTATATCAGTGAAGCCTCGATATGATGCAGTCAAGTTAATATATGTAAGTACAGTATATAGATCATGTCATTGAGGAACGGGAGGCATTTATTCATATGCCTATTTGTTGACATGGAGATCTATCATGCATATTTCCGACCTTATTTAGCTAAAAGTCTTGAATAAATGTAATACGATAAGACTTCGATCAATCATGAGACGTATGCTATATTGTTTAATTTGTAGGTTTCATAGCTGTTATTGTCTTACTTGTTAGTGTGAGTTATTTAGTTCAATAAACCAGACTCGACCCTTGAACTACAAAACTGGAAATGTTCTCCTGCGTCACGGTTTACAGCAAAATGGTAGAAAATAACTCCTAATATAACGCTAAGCCAATTGACAACTGGAAATGTTCTCCTGCGTCACGGTTTACAGCAAAATGGTAGAAAATAACTCCTAATATAACGCTAAGCCAATTGACAACAGTTAGAAGGGTACTTTATTACAATAATCCCGCCGGTATTACGGGTCAATGGACCAGCACTTCTTCGTTCGGCCAAATTCGCAGCAATGTCATCAATGCCTCATTGGAGCACAAGCTCGTCGATTGCTTGTCTTATTTGGAGAAAATATTCATTAACAACCATTGACGACGTCATGAAAATGAGATTCGTGTTCAACCGGATGACTGTTTGACGAGGGTCAACTCTTTTTCATCAATGATGAATATTTCAATAGCCCCAAAGTGATGCCATGCACTTTTCGGTGCTCGATATTCCGATCATAATTAGCCTTGCAATGCTAGACAGAAAAGGGCCGTCCTTTGATCGGCCACCGACAGCAAGCATCGCTTAGCTCAAGAAAGTAGCGCTGTAACTAATCGTTAGATAGGATTTTTTATTAATATTTGGCACATGTTACTTTGTTTCATAAAAAAACCTATCTCTTCTACTAATATGCTTCAATTTACCAGAAAAGCGTTGCGCAGGCGAAAAAACAACGCAGTGTTAAGCTAGTCTTTCTATTTTTATATTTTCTAGTTAGGTCACAAATTAAGGCCGACAGTGACCGATGCTAACCTCGCCCGAGATGGTTTGTGGATGAACTGGCGTTTTCCTAAGTCAAGTAGCATTCAAGAGCATACCATATACATGCATCTAATGTGGATTCTTTAAAATTCAGTATCCAGAAAGCCAACGAAAACTTTCTTCGGCAAATGTATCTTTCTGAATACAGCCGCAGCTCTTAAGAAAAAACATTCATACCGGAAAAAAATACATGAAACATGAACATTTCCGAAGCAACGTTGGGAAAATTATTTTGTAGGAATAATGACAAATCAGTGTCCGATCAACTTACAATTCACTTCAAACCACCATGCATTGTTTAATTTTTCGTGCAATATGATGAATTTCCCAACGTCTGAAGGCGAATTCATGAGGACCATAGCCTGCAACAACATTCCTCTACGTTCAACGCATCTATAACATATCGAAGTGTACCTAGTATGGGTTATTATCTCGAGTTTTGGCAAATCGCCTCGGCACCGGCCATCCGTTAAAAGTTTAAAAGTGGTACATTTCCCTGAGAAATGTCTTCCCATTTCACAGGTGCGTGGTACCGGTGAATCATGACGATTTGCAACAAGGCCGCTATTTTCGGAAAAACAGACGGAAATAATTACGGACTGGGCTGGCTCAATTACAGATTTGAATTAACTGCTATTGTATCTACTTATCGTTGCATCACTCGCTCTCGCACTTAACTGCTACTAAGAAAATATGCATTTAAAGTAAAGTATAAAAGCACTCTGAGATTTTTTGAAGGTGTATCAATATGTTGAAAATTGCACAATGTCAATACATGTCTCATGGGAAATAACAAATAGTAACCTCATTCTTATATTTTTATACAGCACATTCATCAAAATTTTCACCAAACTCCTGCTATCCATGCTTCCAATTTTCGAACCTTCTCAGAGCCTTCAATAACTGTAGCAATGATCCGTCTATTCACATTCTTTCTAATTCTCACAATCTCAATCCCGATTGAATTCCTCCGCGCCATTCTTGTCATCATCTTAAATACCTTAACTCATGCGGCCTGATTGTTTAGACCGCGATCAGTGTTTCTGGCCCAGTCCGACTATTATTCATGCCCACGTCTCATTGTTCACGAACTCATGGGGATGCACCTCATCACATCCTGCAGTGCCCCCAACAAAGGGAGGCGGCAGACTGAATGCTACTGAAACGAACGCCGCTTGGAATGGTCGGACCAAAATAAGCGATGCACGGGCCTAGCGCCGCCCGGCAGAGCGTTGCACGGACCTAGCGTAGCACGGAAGAGCGTTGCACGGATCTAGCGCCGCCCGGCAAAACGTTGCACGGACCTAGCGTAGCACGGAAGGGCGTTGCACGGACCTAGCATCGCCCGGCAGAGCGTTGCACGAACCTGGCACCGCCCGCAGAACGTTGCACGGACCTAGCGCCGCTCGGCAGAACGTTGCACGGACCTAGCGCCCCCGGCAGAGCATTGCACGGACCTAGCGCCGCCCGGCAGAGCGTTGCACGGACCTGGCGCTGCCCGGCAGAGCGTTGCACGGACCTAGTGCCGCTCGGCAGAGCGTTGCACGGACCTAGCGCCCCCGGCAGAGCGTTGCACGGACCTAGCTCCGCCCGGCAGAGCGTTGCACGGACCTAGCACCGCCCGGCAGAGTTTCACTGACCTAGCGCCGCCTGGCAAAACGTTGCACGGACCTAACGTAGCACGGAAGAGCGTTGCACGGACCTAGCTCCGCCCGGCAGAGCGTTGCGCGGATCTAGCGCCGCCCGGCAGAGAGTTTCACTGATCTAGCGCCGCCTGGCAAAACGTTGCACGGACCTAACGTAGCACGGAAAAGCGTTGCACGGACCTAGCTCCGCCCGGCAGAGCGTTGCACGGATCTAGCGCCGCCCGGCAGAGAGTTTCACTGACCTAGCGCCGCCTGTCAAAACGTTGCACGGACCTAACGTAGCACGGAAGAGCGTTGCACGGACCTAGCTCCGCCCGGCAGAGCGTTTCACGGATCTAGCGCCGCCCGGCAGAGAGTTTCACTGACCTAACGCCGCCTGGCAAAACGTTGCACGGACCTAACGTAGCACGGAAGAGCGTTGCACGGACCTAGCTCCGCCCGGCAGAGCGTTGCACGGATCTAGCGCCGCCCGGCAGAGAGTTTCACTGACCTAGCGCCGCATGGCTGAGCGTTGCACGGAACTAGCGTCTCCCGACAGCCCGTTGCACGGACTTGACGCCGCACGCTACTCTATCCTTACCAAACGGCACCCTGACCTAGTCAAAATATGACCTATCCGAACTTGGGGATTTCGTACATCCAAATCTCGGGGAATTATCGCATTTGAACAACGGGGCTTGTGTTCGACCTCGCGGGCAATAGCGCGGAGGCTCCTGTACTTGTTTTCCAACTCTCGGGGCAAGATATTGCACCATATACGTTAATAGCTTCCATCCGCTCCCATGCTCTCATCTGCGAGTCAAGGTATGCCTGTAACACAACACTTTCTCACCAACTCTCCATTTATGTACGAAGTGATTCCTCTGACATTATTGTTTGTTGAACATCTCATCACTCCAGTAAGGCACATTTAGAATTCCTTGAAGAACACTCTCCAGGTTCGACTGAATCAGAGGAAACACTTTCCGTGACTGCATTATCCGCGACAAAGTGGAAAGTACAACTCATGGCAACTACTGCTTAATGGTATACAATTGTAAATGTGTCTTATAAATATCAAGATTAAAACAAATATTTTACGGGTAAATAAATTTACAATGTATTTTACACTGTTTTTTCCAATATTACACGAATGAGATTCATATTTGAATTGTACTATACAATATTTAAATTTTATCCATTTCTGATAGATACTTAAGAAATGTTTTAGAAGTTTCTTACTTATTTTTGGAATATAATCATTAAAACGAGCACTCACGCCCACTATTTCATAGTGTAAATCATGATATTCAGTGATTTATAATTAAGCAGTATACCCTAGGGTATACTGCTTAAGCCACTTGATGGAGGGGAGTTTACGCCCTCTCAGTTACCTGCCTCAACCGAGCACTGGCCACGGCGCTCGCAGCCTATCTGTCATATATGTATTCGTTATTTAACATTGCTGCTACGTGGCAACTCGCGTGTGGAATATTTAATACCTGGACGGAAACAACACCAACCCCAATATTTCCTGGAGCGGGTTGGTAGGCTCGACCTTCCAGTCAGCAGTTGAAGTGTGCTCGAGTCCCCACTTAATGGAACATCTCTTCCCAGCGAAGCTATTTGAGGTGATAGCGATAAGCACTTCTACCGCAAGAGGCATGCGAAAGCAGCGTAAATTCGATCACGAAAGCAGCGTAGATTCGATCACTCAATTTTATGAGTTATTCTATTATAGAGGAAATCGTCGTTTGGACAGATTAATGTGTGGTTACTAAGTAAAGAATGAACGGTATTTAATACTTTGAGCACCTGTATGGAGAAATGTTCATTGATTATTTTTGTCATATTGAAACAACAACAGATTTGTCCTGAACGAAAGCTTCATCACATCACAAATTCTTATTTTAAGCCGATCAACCTCCAAATTTGAATATCTCATAAATTGTATTAATTTCTAGAAAGTAATTTCAGGAAATTGTTTAAAGAAATGATGAGTTGCATGAATAAATATTGTTCATATCATACATATTGATATGCTCCTTATTTTACCTCTTCCAATGTACACACATTAGTAATCACTAACGCAGTTAACTCCCGTTCTCAAGCATGGGTGTGACATGACTCCTTGAGTTCGGGTTCCAATTTTGATCTATTTATAGAATATCATATACTCTGTATCGTGGTTTCATTTTAGATTAGAAAAAAAATCCATTCAACAAAAGAAAACCTACAAAGATGCGCGATTGTTCTGTGCATCCGCAATTTTTCTCGAATATGAATTGTTATCATTTGCTGGCACCCAGCTCAACCTTTAGTAACAAATATATGAGCCAAAAAACAAATTATTGTTGGAAAACCTTTATATCCTGCTCTAAACCGTACTGGATAATGTTATTTGTCAACATACAAGGTGTCCGAAAAGTTGTCATTTTATTTGTTCGCATCAATGCTGAAAACCCAAGAAAAATTCAAATATTTTGTTTGTTTTCATCAACAATTTAAACAAACTTGCCGGTAATAATTCGTAAGCGATTCAAGCAAGCAGATAATACAAGCAATAATAAGATCTTGGATCGCAGGCAAATCGTTATAGCGTGTGGGACAAGCTCTTCTCATGTGTCTGTAAAAGGTACCCCTGTGATTGCTAGATTTGTTGTAGACCTGAAGAAAAATGGCATTGCCAGAAACACGGACCGTAATTTACTCGAAGAGGGATTAGTCGTCGTTACAATAGTCCGTGGTGAGTCACAGTTCTCTCCCAAGTGCCCTTTATTTCTGGCTGTCGGGTGAAACCGACCAGGTAATTTTGCACGGTCAATCCAAAGCCTTGGATGATGTGGAGAGGATAGTCCACGAAACAGCTGCATCAGCGGTCCTCTGCTCCTAGCCTTGGAGAGCCCACACCACAAAGTGTCGTACGTGCTGAGTAAAATAGCGTAAACTTTGCTGTTGAACTGTAAATTCTGTAGAAATTACTTGTCATTGATCGTAAAAGTCTCTCTTGTGGAATCATTTGCGACCATGTACGGAAAAAATCCAAAAATTATATTGGGTTTATTGAATATTGAAATAAATCACTTTTTGCCCAACAAAGATTTTTAGGGATGAAAATAAAATTTTACGGGGAGTCACTGCAGTGAAACGTAATCAACTTGAATGGAGATCCAACGGTTTTAGTTGATGAAAAAGAGAAGACTAATAAACTGCGAATTCCTCTTCCAAAGACTCTTGAAACTATCATTATCACCTTATCCCTTTCTTTTCTCGTTGTGTGCCACAGTCCATATGAAGACAATTATACAGAAAAAGATATTAATTTCTTTCCTCTTCTGAAATATTAATTTTAGGCCCCAATTAGGTATCTTAATCGAGCACCCTCGAGTACTGTTATTCATACGGCAATTGAGGACACTAGAACCTTACGTGGCCATTTCAGGATTTATATGTTTCCTTTACAATATTTGGTCGTATGATACATAAATAAAATCATCAACTTTCACAAACGAAAGATGCATCATCCCATCATTCCTTGTATACTATCTAGATTTAATGTTTTCCGAATGATAGTAATTTTATACAAATAAAACATATCTCCTCCCTTGTATTGGACTGAAACTCTCATTTATAAAGTCTGTTTATTAAACAAACCTTGTGCAACATATAGTGAACATAGTTATCGTATTTAATAGTTAATTGATTTGTATCGTGCATTTGTGTATTGTGGCAGAAAGATGTGTTGAGCTTCATAATGAATTTGTTAGGTTAGGCAGTGAACCTAATGGTCCTACATACAGTGAACCTAATGGTTGAATTGCAGTGAACCTAATGGTTGAATGGCAGTGAACCTAATGGTCCTACATACTTAATGCATCAAACTAATGCAACTGTTGTTTACGATTGAATATTGTGACTACTAATTTTACTTTTGTTTTAAATATTGGTGTTGGTCGTCTTCATATTCAAACCCCTTCAGGACAAGTGAACTCGTTTATTGGAGCCATTCTTCTGAACGGATAGATTTACTTTAAATGTATTGTCCATTTTCATCATTCACTTCCCCACTACAACAGATAAATAGTTGCATTTGTCGTTCAATATTTGTCGTCAATCAATGGGATCCGTCACGTTATTCTATGAGATAGTCGGTGGATCCATTACTTGATGGCTTTTTTTGTGTTAGTCTTCGATTCTTCAGAGGAAGATTGTATCCATTCTAATTTACTGGCGGCAATCGGCAGCTTGCGTTACCGGGGGCGCCTGGGAAGAGACGTAGTCCTGTGCTTTAATGAGTCAAAGAAAAAGATTGGAGTGTGTCAGAGAATTCATTCGTATTTTATACTCATTTATGATGCGGGTGAAGATAAAATGACACTAAGGAAAGGTGAGTGTTTCCACCAATTGTATCGCGTAGTTGGCCGCTCACCGATTTGTCTGTAGGGCAGTGGAACACGCTTCAGACGAGGGGTCCACAGAAACATCTTCGTTTAAACGTGTGGTGTATAGTGTTACATGGAAGATTTTTGACTCGGTACAGACAAACTAAGTTAATCAACTTCATTGAAAAACGACCATTAAGCCATACCCTCATCTATTTAACCATCGTTGTACCTTACCACATACACTTCACCGAAGTATCATCCATGCCAAACCTTACATTTCGGAATGTTCATTACGTTGCATGTCAACAGTACAGTACTTCTCCCCTGTCTAGTCTCCATCAATCATATTGGCCAAACTACTAGCATCCTCCATATTTATGAGCTATAGAAAATACTCAGTCATGCATCCCTTCCTTACAACGTTTCTCCACCGACAGAAGACCATTTTCATATTTCAGCACTAACAAGAGCGCAGTTTAATTTCGGACCTCCGGAGAGAGAGGTTGTAATGTACTACTTGAAATGTAATGGCGTTGCTTAGGGCTTACATTCTTCCTCCATACAAATTCTGTTCACCTCATTCTCGTTTGGAAGGAGTCGAGGAACTCTTGCGGTTTCTTAAACTTTTAGACACTCAAGTTTCCCAATAACTATTTTGTGCCGTTGAGAACTGCTGTTGACACGGGACAAGTTTGACAGTCATTATCTTCAGGGGGTTAGAATTGGGCCGTATTGGCATACAGTCAGAAATGTACAGTTTACAATAATCCGTGTAAGATTGAAGGGTTTAGGAATCAATGAAGTTCAGCAAACAGTGTCAAAATACACGTAGCTATTTTCGCGCTGCAATAGTTGTACAATGGATACAATTAAGTTCGATTCACAGATCCCCAGAGGAAAGTGCTATGCGAGAGTAATTGCCGCTGTCATATGCTCCTGAAGAAAACAATTCATAATACATTATTTTTTATTATAAATAATGTCAGATGGAACGCCAAATGTTTAGATTATAAATGTATCGTGATCATTGACGTTACCCACTGTTTATGATCCTTTTAAACAAAATTATAATAGGTAGTAAAATAGTCTTCAGAAATATTTCAGCCAACATGGCCATCGGGTATATATATTATACAAATCCGGTCATTAAGAGCACTGGAAAGGGAGGCAATGACGGAACATTAGTTTGTGAGAATGGTAAAAATGATGAGATATTGTTAGGAACTGCCAATAGCCGGCCTCCTTACGATGGTTAGACATAGGATGATAACAACTGGAAACATTTCATACAAATGTAGTGGGTAACAGTAACTCTGCTGGTCGCAGCTCTACTGTTAAATAGAACTTCCGTACTCATTTATACAGCGAATCACTTTTCTTTTCCTCTCCTGTATTGTTCAGTCAATAGCTTATTCAAGTGTTCTTATTTGTGGTTCCTGCAGTCAGATGGTATCTGGATGACCAATTTAAGATACCAAACTTCCTTTTAAATAATTTAAAAGAAATATAGTTTTGAACAATGAAATTATGTTTTTATTAGGTTCCGAGATGGTTCCAATTTTACAATCAAAAAGGGTTTGAATCCGAAAAGTAATTTGCAGACAGATGACGCATCATTCATTCCACTACTTTCAACGTGCTCCCTATTTTCTGAATCCTCGAATACTACAGTTAAACCAAGAACGGGCAGAGTATACACACAGAGAAATGTATTGTAATGATAATATGCATACTGTATTATCAAAATGAAATGTCATATTGAATTTTCTCCAATAAGAATTTCATATTAAATTTACAATAAACGTATTGTTGAAGTTAAATGCTTTCTTCATGTTCATATAACATGCATATTGTAGGAACAATAAAATATAATTGCAATATGACGCTGGTCATATTAACCAGGCATGTAAATATAACGTGCATGTTGTCTGTACATGAAATGAATGTAATCTGCAACATATATGTATATATATTATA
>SDVV010037164.1:0-10869 GCA_016164225.1 Gammarus roeselii
TAAAACAACTAAACAACTATAACAACTAAAACAACTAAAACAACTATAAACAACTTAAACAACTAAAACAACTAAAACAACTAAAACAACTAAAACAACTAGAACAACTAACTAACTAAAACAACTAAAACAACTAAAACAACTAAAACAACTAAAACAACTAAAACAACAAGAACAACTAAAACACATAGAACAATTTAAACAGCTCGAACAACTAAAACACCTATAACAAATAAAACAACTAAAACAACAAAAACAGCTAAACACCTCTAACAACTAAACCACCTTAAACAACTAAAACAACTAGAACAACTACAACCACTAAAACAACTATAAATAACTAAAAAAACTAAAACAACTAAAACAACTAGAACAACTAAAACAACTAGAACAACTAAAACATCTACAACAACTAAAACAACCAAAACAACCATATCAACTAGAAAAACTAAAACAACTGAAACAACTCAAACAACTGAAACACACAACACACAACAACTAAAACAACTATAACAACTAAACAACTAGAACAACTAAACACCTAAAACAACTAAAACACATAGAACAACTTAAACACCTCGAACAACTAAAACACCTTTAACAAATAAAACTACAAAACAACTAAAACAGCTAAAACACTTCTAACAACTAAACCACCTTAAACAACTAAAACAACTAAAACATCTAAAACAACTCGAACAACTATAAGAACTAAACAACTAAATTAGCATAAACCACTACAACAACTAAAACAACTAATACAACTAAAACAACTAGAACAACTAAAACATCTACAACAACTAAAACAACCAAAACAACCATATCAACTAGAAAAACTAAAACAACTGAAACAACTCAAACAACTGAAACACACAACACACAACAACTAAAACAACTATAACAACTAAACAACTAGAACAACTAAACACCTAAAACAACTAAAACACATAGAACAACTTAAACACCTCGAACAACTAAAACACCTTTAACAAATAAAACTACAAAACAACTAAAACAGCTAAAACACTTCTAACAACTAAACCACCTTAAACAACTAAAACAACTAAAACATCTAAAACAACTCGAACAACTATAAGAACTAAACAACTAAATTAGCATAAACCACTACAACAACTAAAACAACTAATACAACTAAAACAACTAGAACAACTAAAACATCTACAACAACTAAAACAACCAAAACAACCATATCAACTAGAAAAACTAAAACAACTGAAACAACTCAAACAACTAAAACACTTTCAACAACTAAAACACCTAAAACAACTATTACACCTAAACAACTTAACCAACTAAAACAACTAAAATAACTATAAAACAACTACAATAACTAAACAACTAAAACAACTAAACAACTTGAACAACTAGAACAACTAGAACAACTAAAACACCTAAAACAACTATAACACATAGAACAACTTTAACACCTCGTACAACTAAAACACCTATAACAAATAAAACAACTAAAACAACTAAAACAACAAAAACACCTCAAACAACTAAACCACCTTAAACAACTAAATCAACTAAAACAACTAGAATAACTATAAACACTAAAACAACTAGAACAACTAAAACAACTATAATCAACTAAAACAACTAAAACAACTAAACAACTGTAACAACTAAACAACTATAACAACTAAAACAACTAAAAACAACTAAAACAACTGAAACACACAACACACAACAACTGAAACAACTATAACAACTAAACAACTAGAACAACTAAACACGTAAAACAACTAAACACATAAAACAACTTAAACACCTCGAACAACTAAAACACCTTTAACAAATAAAACAACAAAACAACTAAAACAGCTAAAACACTTCTAACAACTAAACCACCTTAAACAACTCCAACAACTAAAACAACTAGAATAACTATAACCACTAAACAACTATAACATCAAAAACAACTAGAATAACTATAACCACTAAACAACTATATCATCAAAAACAACTAAACAACTAGAACAACTAAAACAACTAAACAACTAAAACAAATAAAACAACTATAAACACTAAAACAACTAGAACAACTACAACAACTAAAACAACTATAAACAACTAAAACAACTAAAACAACTAAAACAACTAAACAGCAGAAACAACTAAAAAACTATAACAACTAAAACAACTAAAAACAACTAAAACTACTGAAACACACAACACACAACAACTAAAACAACTATAACAACTAAAACACATAGAACAACTTAAACACCTCGAACAACTAAAACACCTTTTACAAATAAAACAACTAAAACAACTAAAACAGCTAGAACACCTCTATCAACTAAACCACCTTAAACAACTAAAAACACTATAACAACTAGAATAACTATAACCACTAAAAAACTATATCATCAAAAACAACTAAACAACTAGAACAACTAAAAGAACTAAAACAACTAAACAACTAAACAACTTAAACAACTAAAACAACTATAAATAACTGAAACAACTACAACAACTAAAACAACTAGAACAACTAATACAACTACTGTAGAACAACTAAACAAATAAAACAATTAAAACGACTGAAACAAACTAGAACAACTATAACAACTAAACAACCAGATTAGCTAAAACAACTACAACAATTAAAACAACTAATGCAACTGTAACAACTAGAACAACTAAACAACTACAACAACTAAAACAACCAAAACAACCATAACAACTAAAACAACTAAAACAACTTAAACAACTAGAACAACTGAAACGACTAGAAACAACAACAACAACTATAACAACTAAAACAACTAAAACAACTAAAACAACTAAACAACTAGAACAACTAAAACAACTAGAACAACTAAAAGACCTAGAACAACTAAAACACTTAGAACAACTTGAACACCTCGAACAACTAAAATACCTATAACAAATAGAACAACTAAAACAACTAAAACAACTAAAACAACTAGAACACCTATAACAACTGAACCACCTGAAACAACTAGAACAACTAAGACAACTAGAACAACTGAAACAACTAGAACTACTATAACAACAAAGAACAACTAACAACTAAAACAACTAAAACAACTAAAACAACTAAAACAACTGAAACAACTAAAACAACTAAAACAACTAGAACAACTAAAACAATCAAAACAACTAAAACACCTATAACAACTATAACAACTATAACAACTAAAACATCTAAAACAACTCTAAACAACTAAAACAACTACATTAACTAAAACAACTATAACAACTAAAACACCTAGGACAACTCAATTAACTAAATCCACCTGAAACAACTAGAACAAATAAAACAACTAAACAACTATAACAACTAAGACAACTAAAACAACTAAAACACATGTAACAACTAAAACACATAAAACAACTACACCACCTCATGCAACTAAGACACTTAAAACAACTATAACAACTAAAACAACTAGAACAATTATAACAACAAAAAACAACTAAACAACTATAACAACTAAAACAACTAAAACAACTAGAACAATAAAACAACTAAAACAACTATATCAACTATAACAACTAGAACAACTAAAACAACTATAGCAACCACAACAACTAAAACATCTAGGATAACTCAAACAACTAAAAACACCTACAACAACCAGAGCAAATACAAATAAAACAACTAAAACAACTAGAACAAATAAAACACCTTAAACAACTAAAACACATAGAACAATTTAAACAGCTCGAACAACTAAAACACCTATAACAAATAAAACAACCAAACAACAAAAACAGCTAAACACCTCTAACAACTAAACCACCTTAAACAACTAAAACAACTAAAACAACTATAACAACTAAAACAATTAGAACAACTAAACCACTAAAACAACTATAAATAACTAAAACAACTGACACAACTAGAACAACTAGAACAACTAAAACAACTGGAACAACTAAACAACTAAAACAACTAAAACATCTAAAACAACTCGAACCACTATAACAACTAAACAACTAAATTAGCATAAACCACTACAACAACTAAAACAACTAATACAACTAAAAAAACTAGAACAACTAAAACATCTACAACAACTAAAACAACCAAACAACCATATCAACTAAAAAAACTAAAACAACTGAAACAACTGAAACAACTTAAACACTTTCAACAACTAAAACACCTAAAACAACTATTACACCTAAACAACTTAAACAACTAAAACAATTAAAATAACTAAAAACAACTACAACAACTAAACAACTAAAACAACTAAACAACTAGAACAACTAAAACCACTAGAACAACTAAAACACCTAAAACAACTATAACACATAGAACAACTTTAACACCTCGTACAACTAAAACCCCTATAACAAATAAAACAACTAAAACAACTTAAACAACTAAAACACCTCAAACAACTAAACCACCTTAAACAACTAAATCAACTAAAACAACTAGAATAACTATAACCACTAAACATTTATAACATCAAAAACAACTAGAATAACTATAACCACTAAACAACTATAACAGCAAAAACAACTAAACAACTAGAACAACTAAAACAACTAAACAACTAGAACAAATAAAACAACTATAAACACTAAAACAACTAGAACAACTACAACAACTAAAACAACTATAAACAACTAAAACAACTAAAACAACTAAAACAACTAAACAGCAGAAACAACTAAACAACTATAACAACTAAAACAACTGAAACACACAACACACAACAACTAAAACAACTAAAACAACTAAAACACATAGAACAACTTAAACACTTCGAACAACTAAAACACCTTTTACAAATAAAACAACTACAACAACTAAAACAGCTAGAACACCTCTATCAACTAAACCACCTTAAACAACTAAAACAACTAAAACAACTAGAATAACTATAACCACTAAACAACTATATCATCAAAAACAACTAAACAACTAGAACAACTAAAAGAACTAAAACAACTAAACAACTAAACAACTTAAACAACTAAAACAACTATAAATAACTAAAACAACTACAACAACTAAAACAACTAGAACAACTAATACAACTAGAACAACTAAACAACTAAAACAACTAAAACGACTAAAACAAACTAGAACAACTATAACAACTAAAATACCAGATTAGCTAAAACAACTACAACAATTAAAACAACTAATACAACTGTAACAACTAGAACAACTAAACAACTACAACAACTAAAACAACCAAAACAATCATAACAAATAAAACAACTAAAACAACTTAAGCAACTAGAACAACTAAAACGACTAGAAACAACTACAACAACTAAAACAACTAAAACAACTATAACACTTGAAACAACTAAACAACTAGAACAACTAGAAAAATTTAAATGAATTAAAACAACTAAAACAACTAAAACACCTTAAACAAATATAACACATTGAACAACTATAACTCCTAGAACAACAAAAACACCTATGACAACTAAAACATATATAACACATAAAACAACTAGAACAACTAAAACAACTAGAACAACTAAACAACTACAACAACTAGAAACAACTATAACAACTAAAACAACTGAAACAACTATAACAACTAAAACAACTGCAACAACTAAAACAACTAAAACAACTAAAACAACTAGAACAACTAAAAAAACTCGAACAACTAGAGCAACCAAAACAACTCAAAACAATTAAACAACTGAAACAACGTAAACAACTATAACACCTAAAACAACAAAAACACCTAGAACAACTAAAACACTTAAAATAAATATAACACATAGAAATACTAAACACCTTAAACAACTAAAACACCTAAACAACTAAAACATCTATAACTACTATAACACCTACAACACCTATTAAAACTATAACATCTTAGAGAACTATAACAGCTAAAACAACTATAACAACTAAAACAACTAAAAACAACTAAAACAACTAAAACACCTATAACAACTTGAACAACTGAAACAACTATAACAACTAGAACAACGAAAACAACTAAACCAACTGAAACAACTTAAACAACTAAATCAAATACAATAACTAAAACAACTAAAACAAATTAAACAACTAAACAACTAAACAACTACAACAACTAAAACAACTAAACAACTAAAACAACTAAAAATATTGGAACAACTAAACCAACTGAAACAACTTAAACAACTAAATCAAATACAATAACTAAAACACCTAAAACAACTAGAACAAATAAAACAACTAAAACAACTATAACAACTAAAACAACTGAAACAACTAGAACACCTATAACAACTATATTACATAAAACAACTATAACACCTCAAACAACTTAAACACCTATAACAACTAAACAACTAAAAACAACAAAAACACCTATAACAACTGAACCACCTGAAACAACAAAAACAACTAAACAACTAGAACAACTAAAACAACTAGAACAACTATAACAACAAAAAACAACTAAACAACTAGAACAACTAAAACAACTAAAACAACTAGAACAACTAAAACAACAAAAACAACAACAACAACAATAACAACTAAAACAACTAAAACAACTAAAACAACCATTACAACTAAAACACACATGACAACTCAAACAACTAAAAATACATACAACAACTAGAGCAAATAAAACAACTAAAACAACTATAAAAACTAAAACAACTAGAACAACTAGAACACCTTTAACAACTTAAACACATAGAACAACTTAAACACCTCGAACAACTAAAACACCTATAACAAATAAAACAACTAAAACAACTATAACAACTAAACAACTAAAACACCTCTAACAACTAAACCACCTTAAACAACATAAACAACTAAAACAACTAGAATAACTATAACAACAAAACAACTATAACATCATAAACAACTAAACAACTAGAACAACTACAAGAACTAAAACAACTAAAACAACTAAAACAACTAATACAACTATAACAACTAAAACAACTAAAACAAATAAAACAACTACAACAACTAAAACAACCAAAACAACCATAACAACTAAAACAAATAAAACAACTTAAACAACTGAAACAACTAAAACACTTTAAACAACTAAAACACCTAAAGCAACTATTACACCTACAACAACTTAAACAACTAAAACAACTAAAAACAACTACAACAACTAGAACAACTAAAACGACTAAACAACTAGAACAACTAAAACAACTAGAACAACTAAAACAACTACAACAACTAAAACAGCTAGAACAACTGAAACAACTAAAACAACTAAAACAACTATAGCAACTAAAACGTCTATAACAACTAAAACAACTAAAACAACTATAACAACTATATCAACTTAAACAACTAAACAACTGAAACAACTAAACAACTATAACAACTAAAACAACTAAAAAACAACTAAAACAACTGTAACAACTAAAACAACTACATTAGCTAAAACAACTACAACAACTAAAACAACTAATATAACTTAAACAACTAGAACAACTAAAACATCTGAAACAACTAAAACAACTTAAACAACTAGAAAAAATAAACTCCTAAAACCACTAAAACACTTGAAACAACTTAAACAACTGAAACAACTAGAACACATAGGACAACTCAAACAACTAAATACACCTGAACTAGAACAAATAAAACAACTAAAACAACTATAACAACTAAACAACTAAACGAACTAAAACACCTATAACAACTAAAACACATAAACAACTACAACACCTCAATCAACTAAAACACCTATACCAACTAAAACAACTAAAACAACTAAAACAACTAGAACACCTATAACAACTGAACCACCTGAAACAACTAGAACAACTAAAACAACTAGAGCAACTGAAACAACTAGAACAACTATAACAACAAAAAACAACTGAACAACTAAAACAACTAAAACAACTAAAACAACTAAAACAACTAAAACAACTAAACAACTAGAACAACTAAAACAACCAAAACAACTATAACAACTATAACAACTAAAACATCTAAAACAACTATAAACAACTAAAACAACTACAACAACTAAAACAACTACAACAACTAAAACACCTAGGACAACTCAATTAACTAAATCCACCTGAAACAACTAGAACAAATAAAACAACTAAAACAACTATAACAACTAAGACAACTAAAACAACTAAAACACCTGAAACAACTAAAACATATAAAACAACTACACCACCTCAAGCAACTAAAACACTTATAACAACCAGAACAACTAAAACAACTAGAACAATTAAAACAACAAAAAACAACTAAACAAATAAAACAACTAAATCAACTAAAACAACTAGAACAACTAAAACAACTAAAACACATAGAACAACTTAAACAGCTCGAACAACTAGAACACCTATAACAAATATAACAACTAAAACAACGAAAACAGCTAAACACCTCTAACAACAAAACCACCTTAAACAACTAAAACAACTAGAATAACTATAACAACTAAACAACTATAACATCAAAAACAACTAAACAACTGGAACAACTAAAAGAACTAAAACAACTAAAACAACTAAAACAACTAAACAACTAAAACATCTAAAACAACTATAACAACTAGAACAACTAGAACAACTAAAACCACTGAAACAACTATAAATAACTAAAACAACTAAAACAACTAGAACAACTAAAACAACTAGAACAACTGAACAACTAAAACAACTAAAACATCTGAGACAACTAGAACAACTATAACAACTAAACAACTAAATTTGCATAAACTACTACAGCAACTAAAACAACTAATACAACTAAAACAACGAGAACAACTAAAACATCTACAACAACTAAAACAACCAAAACAACCATGTCAACTAAAAAACTAAAACAACTTAAACAACTAAAATACTTTCAACAACTAAAACACCTGAAACAACTATTTCACCTAACAACTTAAACAACTAAAACAACTAAATAACTAGAAACAACTACAACAACTAAAACAACTAAAACAACTAAACAACTAGAACAACTTAAACAACTAGAACAACTAAAACCCCTAAAACAACTATAACACATAGAACAACTTAAACACCTCGAACAACTAAAACACCTATAACAAATAAAACAACTAAAACAACTAAAAACACTTCAAACAACTGAACCACCTTAAACAACTAAAACAACTAGAATAACTATAACCACTAAACAACTATAACAACTAAAAGAACTAAAACAACTAAAACAAATAAACAACTAAACAACTAAAACAACTATAACAACTAAAACAACTATTACAACTAAAACAACTTAAACAGCTATAATAACTAGAACAACTAAAACAACTAAAACAAATAGAACAACTAAAACAACTACATCAACTAAAACAACCAAAACAACCATAACAACTAAAACAACTAAAACTTCTTAAACAACTGAAACAACTAAAACACTTTAAACAACTAAAACACATAAAACAAGTATTACACCTAAACAACTTGAACAACTAGAACAACTAAAACAACTAAAAACAACTACAACGACAAAAAACAACTATATTAACTAAAACAACCAAACAACTAGAACAACTAAAACAACTAGAACAACTAAAACACCTACAACAACTAAAACCCATAGAACAGCATAAACACATCGAACAACTAAAACACCTATAACAAATAAAACAACTAAAACAACTAAAACAACTAAAACATCTCAAACAACTAAACCACCTTAAACAACTAAAATAACTAAACAACTGGAATAACTATAACAACTAAACAACTATAACATCAAAAACAACTAAACAACTAGAACAACTAAAAGAACTATAACAACTAAAACAACTAAAACAACTAAGCAACTAAAACCAATTAAACAATTATAACAACTTAAACCACTAGAACAACTAAAACAACTAGAACAACTATAAAAAACTAAAACGACTAAACAACTAAAACAACTTAACATCTGAAACAACTAAAACAACTAAAACAACTAGAAAAACTAAACACCTAAAACCACTAAAACACTTGAAACAACTACAACAACTAAAACAACTATACCACCTAGGACAACTCAAACAACTAATTACACCTGAAACAACTAGAACAACTAAAACAACAAAACAACAATAACAACTAAAACAACTAAAACAACTAAAACACCTATAACAACTAAAACACATAAAACAACTACAACACCTCGAACAACTAAAACGCCTATAACAACTAAAACAACTAAAACAACTAAAACAACTAAAACACCTATAACAACTGAACCACCTAAAATAACAAAAACACCTACAACACCTATAAAAACTATAACATCTTAAACAACTATAACAACTAAAACAACTAAAACAACTAAACAACTAAAACAACTAAAACAATTAAAACAACTAAAACAACTGAAACAACTTAAACAACTAAATCAAATACAATAACTAAAACACCTAAAACAACTAGAACAAATAAAACAACTAAAACAACTATTACTACTAAAACAACTGAAACAACTAGAAAACCTATAACAACTGTATTACATAAAACAACTATAACACCTCAAAAAACTTAAACATCTATAACAACTAAAACAACTAAAACAACTAGAACAACAATAACAACAAAAAACAACTAAACTACTATAGCAACTAAAACAACTAAAACAACTAAAACAACTGAAACAACAAAAACAACTACAACAACTATAACAACTAAAACAACTAAAACAACTAAAACAAATAAAACAACCATAACAACTAAAACACCTAGGTCAATTCAAACAACTAAAAATACCTACAACAACTAGAGCAAATAAAACAACGAAAACAACTATAAAAACTTAAACAACTAAAACAACTAAAACACCTATAACAACTAAAACACATAGAACAACTTAAACACCTCGAACAACTAAAACACCTATAACAAATAAAACAACTAAAACAACTA
>SDVV010037165.1:0-10869 GCA_016164225.1 Gammarus roeselii
TACTAAATACACAACCCTGTTATTGTTTGGTCGATTGTTTATATACCATGAAACTTCCCCCGAACTCGAGAGAGTAGCCTCCCAAGGAGAAGAACTTATATGTAGCAGTAGACTCAGTGAATATTTTATTCATCACTGAGTCTACGACTATCTACAGAATGTTGACCATAAGATTGTTCAGAAGCTTTTGTTATGATGTCGGCGGTTATTATGCGTTTAGAATTAAGTTTTTAGTTGACTCTACATTGAAGATCACGAACTGCGTGCTCAACATTCCATCATATCATCATCCCCTTCTCTTATATTATACATTGCACAAGTGTTGACTGCGATTCTATATTAATTTTAATGACTTCATTAATAACTATCATCTTCTGAGAAAATCATCACCCAATTTCGTATATATATGAAAATCTGTGCACTGCATTGGTTGTCGCTCCATATGTTAGGTTAGGTTATGTTTGGTAAGGTTAGCAAGCAAGCAAAGAACAAGAGCCCGCGGTGAGTGAAATGGATGGGCACCAGGGGCTATAGAGCGACAATCGATTACAGACGCTCAATTGCGTGACAAAAATGGGAGAAAAGTTGACGTTCTTCCAGGTTGGTGTTATTTAAGGTGGACGTTCTTCCAGGTTGGTGTTATTTAAGGTGGACGTTCTTCCAGGTTGGTGTTATTTAAGGTATATCTTTTTTTAAGTTGGTGTTTTATAAAATTTGTTATATAGGATGTAGCAAAAAAAATGGACGTTATGTAGGATTGAGCGAAAAAAAAATGAAACTAAATAAGTTGAGCGTGATAACGTTGATCCAATATATGGTTGATTCACGTGGATTTGGTGTCAAACAAGGGTGAGGCTATAAAGTTGACGTTCTCTTAAGTTGGTGTTATATGAGGTGGACGTTTTTTAGTCGTCTCGTTTTCACTTGAAGGCCATGATCTAGACTTTGTAGATGTTGCACTGTTGCTATTAGACACCCACACTCCTGTTATTTGAATTCAACACAATACAAGTGAAATGCTTCACTCACACGGCCCCTACTCCAGCAGGAGCCAATCATGCGGGTGTTTGAGCGGGAGTTCACGTCTCTATAAGATCATATTGCCGTTCAATGCGAGTTCTCATACTCATACCGCGCACTTAGTGTAATAGTTAATGGGGATACACCACTCAATCCATTAAGTGGCAATTCAATGGCAGTGCGAAATGTAGGATTAACTGTTCATGACACATCAATCAAGAATCTCGTCCCCCATGTGGCTGCAAATGCATGCAACAGCAAACAGAGATAAATTAGACGATATCTGAGGTGCAGCTCCCCGCGGCTGGCAAACTTAAGGAGTTAAAGCGCCAGACGGATGGCAGACAACACTGTTGCGGAATGGCCTTAAACGGGACCAACAATGCGGATGGTGTTCTATGTCGGGCTGCTAGACAACCGTGCGGAGGCCTACAATACAATGTAAAATTAAGATGAATTATGCCTGCAAGTCGCCCTGCGCTACTCTAAGAAACGTGATGATGAGTTGCATGCATCGAGTTTTTATGATAAATAGGTTATAGGTTAATGTTCGAGTTATATCTGGAGCAGAAAAATCTGGAACCAAAACTTAACATAGTTTCTCAATGTGAAAACGATATAAGAGTGAAGGGAAATATAGTATTGATATGTCGCGCGAACAATTTATGATTTAATAAACACTATCATTGATAACGCTGATTTGTTTTCTGTCAATGACGCACTCAATCGGGAAAATGATCATGATTATTAACATGAGTGGGAGTTGAGGAGCTTTATTACCTTCCTAAATCCATAATGGATGTTGTAGTAAACATTTCATAACATCAAATACAAAATGTGCCGCCGGAAAAGGTTACTACAGACTATGGAATTTCATTTGCTTCTGCTGCTTTAAAGCTGCACAAAATAGTAAGTCGGAACATTTTTCGCTGAATATTGAGAACTACACCTAGCTTATTAGAGTTTATGCCTCCGCACAGAACTGAGATGGGTATCGTAACAAAAAAACATGTTTACTGGATATTAAGAACAACCAACGAGGACGATGCAAAGGGCCTTCATCGACCCAGGCTGCGACGCAAAGACCCTCGACCATTGCCTTCAGCATCAAAAAACCGTTAAGTAACCCTAATGTATGAATGATATTACCTTATATGTATCGACGTAAATGTGTTTCAGGAAGCAGTATTATTAATGAACTCAAATGTTTTTTTGGCTATCGGTCAATGCTAAGAGTGTTGGTATTTATTCCTGTCATTCTGTGTCGGAAATCTATATTTTTTAGTCCGGTTCGGCTGAGATGCTTTGTCTGTCGCACTGCCGTGCTTCTTGTTATTTTGAGTCTGTTTTCGTTTAATTATAAGTACGGTTTTCAATTACTGATGTTTTTTTTCAACCTCTTCTTACTTGATCTGGGTAGACTGCACATTACTAAGCTCAAGTATGTTTGTAATTTAAATTGACTGACCACCCCCATAACTACCAAAAGAGCACGGGCTATGCAACATTGAAATTGCCGACAACTTCGTCTCCATATTCGTAAGTGAAAGCATACTGTTTGATAAATGAAATTGACCCACTGATAAGAGTCAAACAGAAACTGCAGCCACAGTTGCATTGCAGAAAACGAGGATACAGCATCGATCAAAGCGTTTCTTAATAAAAACACGCTTCTACTAAATATGATTAAAACACTTATTGTTTTTTTTTAAAGAAAAATTACGTTAAATCATCTTCCAATTGTTATGAGGGACAAACTTATTACACCGATAAGTGTGCTAAATTTATTGGTGTTCTATTGGTTGTGAAAAGCTATAATATCCAGACATATCCGATTGGTTTTCCAGACGAACAATAAATCACTTGGGGTAGTGCCGCGCCTTGCAGCATTGCGTCTTAGACGGTGATACTCCAGTTTTATCAGTCTTTATTCACCCTATTCGTGTGTATATGATACACTTGTGCATTGGGCTGTGAGTTTGACTACCACTTTGAAAATCATAAACCTCTTTTGACTCGCTGTTCAAGTTCAATAATGAAGAATGGGCTCTTTATTACATCAACTTCCAATAGATAGTAGCTCATGCGAGCTAGAGCGATGCTCATCTTATCGTAATTCCCCGTGGGCAGAGATCCAATCCTATTCACACACAATACTTGTTCTGTTCTTAATGAAAATGTATTTACACAGGCTTTGTACCATGCAAGATGCAATGATATAGTTCTGCTCTAAGGCTTACAAAATATCAAAGTCACCCAAACGAATGAAGTACGTGCACGATTCTTAAATCATCCGTTGAATAAACAATATATTACCAATGTCGTTGAGAGATATTTAAATAACTAGCGATTTCCACATGGGAAAGACCAAAACTATTGAACCCGCGACCGCAATCGACTGTTCGTTTTGGGGCTACAGCTATAGTCATTTTCCATTGGTGTTCACCACAGACAATGTTGTTGTGAGCACCTTTTGAAACCAGACTGTATTGGAAATTTGAGACCCCTTGGTTGCTGGTTCTCCGCCCGTACCGTGTAGGGGACTGTGCTCTGGTAGTCCTCTAAACCATTGGTCACCAACCCCTGGTCCGCGGACCGGCACCGGGCCGTGGATCAACATGTACCGGACCGTGGAAACAGATTATTTATTTTATTTTTTAAATATTTAATACTTTATTTGCGATTGAACGAATACGAATTGACTTGGTATTATTATTTTGAAAGACAGTACGTTGAAAGCTTGATCGAGTGAGGGCGAACTTTTATTTTTCTATGTTTTACGGAGTTTAATGATGAAGCAGACCATCTGAATGTATATTGATCTGTAATTGTACTTTTTTCCCTAACAAGATTAACCATATTTGTTTCTCCAATTGTTTTCTTGCTTGAGGAAATAACCTTATGATTTGAAAATAGGATCTAACCAAAATTCATCTAAATATGTCATTGGTAAGAAATATTCGATGATAGAGATAGAAATATAGCACTTAACGTCCTTAATATAAACTGTCAACCGGCAATTTATTGTGTTATATTTGAAATCTTATTTTATTGAGACGGTTAATACTATAAAATCAACTCTGATCTGCATAGATTTCAGCTTCAACATCTGTAATGCGGCAATAAGACTTCCAAGAACTTGAATTGAAGTTCAAGTTGTATTTTTTAAAGGAAACGGTAGTATAAGGGGAGAAAACTTAAACTGTTAATGTGAATAAATGAATATTTTACAATTTATCTTCAGTGGTCCACAGATTTTTTTTCCAACATTGACTGGTCCGCGACGACAAAATAGTTGGCGACCATCTCTCTACACGGTACGGGAGGTTTATCGGGAAATTTACCAGTTAGTCGAATTTTGTCTGTCTCCTGGTTTCTTGTGCTTTAAAATTATTGTGCTCAAATTGTTTTTGTGCTAGATGGTGAATCAGCGATTTACTTCTTTCTTTTTATTTCAAGTTGTTTACTTTGCTATACATTGTTTTCTATTTCATTTTCATTTCGATATCGAGTAAAAAAATCACTGGTACTCCCCATGCTCTGCGTCATGGCCTTTGTGGGCCTTGCAACTAACCAGTCTCCACCCGTACTTTCAGTGGATCAAGTCCCATCTAATAGGAGCATTCGATACAGGCACCAATTGATTTCTGATTGGTCTTCTGTTTGATGGTTATGACGTAATTACTAAACAGGCCAAACATTTCAATTTATTCCATTGTTAGGTGGCATAACGTATAAACGTAAGAACTGTTGTGTTGACCAATCTATGGGCGAGTAAAAGTATATGTTATACGCATAGTGTGTCGCGGTAACTTTTTGACACAAATGTGACATAATTTGAATGCGTAAAGATCTCAGAACTCACTATTTAGACGGCATGGGTGTCCAGGACTTTTTTCACGCAGATGCGAAACATATCTGAGTCTAAATCTGACATTGCTGATAGAAGAATCAACTGGAATATTCGGCGAGGTTTGATGAAGACCATCAAATTTATTTTATAACAACATCTGCTCGTGTATGAATTGAAACCGTTTCTCACTACACCTAATTGGAGAATTTAATACATTCAATGCCTGAATTGCTATTTCACCTTTCGAATTAGTCAGAGATTTATGATCAGTTTTATTTCACAGACCATCTTGATGTTTAGATGTTACAAAATATTTTGTGGTTAACCATGTTCCCCAAAAAAGTAATAGTGGAAATATCCCAGCGTGAATTTTGTTTGTTGAACACCAGCATGCTCAAGTTTAGTGCAACAATTAAATAATTCACCAAATTTAGTGTTCTTTAAATACACAGGTTATTCAATTTACCTGAATAACAGAGAACGGTATGACTGGTGTGGCTGTGATTGGCATTCTCAAAAAATAAATATCTTCTCCACTCATTGCTCGGTCCTGGCCAAGAACAGTTTATGGATAATATTATTCCGCTAGGACTGTGTCATTCATACGGTCATGCAGGTTGACAGTCAGAGGTATTTGACTTTGAGCTAAGTTCATCGTATGCGATCTCATAAGGCCTGATTGACTGATGGATCTCCGTGTCGTTCCCGACCGATGATTTGACCGCGCTGTATCCTATATTACCTGATACGTTCCGGCAGCTTGATGGCACGACAGACACATTGAATGCGGTCGGACTAACTGATTTAACAGTCTGAAAATACAGGTAATATTTTGCTTGACAGTTCCGGGTTCCAGCAGAAGAGTGTTAGGAACTAACGACAAGTAAAAACATTAGGCAATAAAAAATCAGTACAGGCAGCTGACGAAAATCACTACTAAAGAGTCAGATTAAGAGAGACCGCAACTGAGGCAATGAATATAATTTAATGCCAAAAATTAGTGCAAGGACAGACGAAGAAACCATTGAAATGTATAAAAATGGAGATAAGATTGGACGGGCACACGATTCAAGAAGAATAAAACCCCATCTGGGAATGACATAATTTATATACATATTGTAATACATGCTGATAATATATATATTTCCCTTGCTGGGGCAAATGACAAAAAGAAGCACTGGTGTTAAACCGGGAACCAGCCGACTATACCAAAACTTATATATGTTTAGGAATCAATGCTTACCGGGAAAATTTGCAAACGCACGGTTGGTATAAATTTGAATGACAGGAACGGCGTCATAGGCGAAAAAAAGTAAACGCATCTGTTAAAAAAAGGAAACGCATATGTTAGATAAAAAGAGAAAGACGAAAACTACCAACCAG
This sequence comes from Gammarus roeselii, assembly GCA_016164225.1. NCBI lineage: Eukaryota > Metazoa > Arthropoda > Malacostraca > Amphipoda > Gammaridae > Gammarus > Gammarus roeselii. The sequence continues at coordinate 6,257 of SDVV010037165.1, forward strand.
TACCTACTTAATTTCGATTCCAATGATCGACTGGAATTAAAGGAAAGATTAAAATAATCAGTTACAATTGAATTAATGCCGGAGGAAATAGACATCTGGGAACAACATTACTTAGTCACTCACAGAGAGAAATTTCAAACACATATTGTCAGCCAGCAAAATTCCCGGTACCGGTAATAAACATATATGCAGAATGATTTGAAACCAACAAAGCCGGTATGAGACGAATATTAGTCAGCTTATTAGGGTCCTGCAGATAATCACGTCTGATATGGAACTATTACTCCTACAGATTGAGACCCATATAATCACGACTCCTATACAAATCAGTTAGTGTACATGTTACTTGGTTCTGATATAAAACATAAAGTCGTCCTGACTTTGACAGCTAGTACCGACCGATGCCTGAGTCTCTATGAGTAAGAAATATGCCCCCTGACAGATTCAATAGAAATTCTCCTGCCAGTGATCGGCCGTCACAGTGGTTATGAAAATTGAAAAAAACTTTGCATAAATAATTTTTAGAGTTTATTTTGACGCATCGAATAGATTTCGAGACAATTTTTTTTAATTGCTCGAGGATGGCCGATTGAGTGGCGCAGTGCTTGCACGGTGTCGTTGTGTGCAAACAAATCAGATACAAATGGATGCAGCCAACGCATGAGGCATTGTTTCTTTGTGATGTTCGGTAACATTTCTTGGATGAATTCTAATAAAGAGGAATAGAGGCATTTCAGGTGGTATGATCGGCGAGGAAAGGGTGAACGGTGAACTGATCAGATTAATGTTGTTCTGTCAACTGGTGAGAAATACTTGGGTATGGTGTGGGAATGTATGTGTTCCACCTGTTCATGTTACCGGAAAAGAGCTACGATAGGCGTTGTGGGACGGGATGTATCAGGAGCGGTCGAAAACTCATGCATTAGCAGCAGAACATGTGTCAGAGTAGGGAGCAAGGATATTGCTAGATTCCCAGTGAAAGTGGGACTTAGGCAAGGTTGAATTTAGACATTAGCCACTCAAAACACTCGCAAGGTGGTGAACGCGAGTGTTTTGGGTGATTTGATGTTGTTAGGAGCTAATAAGCTGAGTTGGAAGATGCGTCAGTGGCTATTCGCGGATGACACAGAATTGAAGGCAATTTCGGTGGGGGTAGTTATGTAGGCTCATGTCAGAGTTTGGTGGGGTGCGTGAGTGGAGGAATCTACAAGTTAATGTGAGAAGAAGTAATGTAATAAGATTTGCGAGGAATGACGATGTAAAAGGTAATCAGGGTAAGCCTAAATGGAGAATTATTGGAAGAAAATAAGTGTTCAAATACTTAGGCACCGATACAGAGGAGACTAGACTAGTGGAAACAGAGGTAAAGTGGAAAGTTAAGAAAGTGTGTATAGTATCGTGTCCAATGAAGCGTGTTATGAGCTGTAGTACCTTGGGTGTTGAAAAAATGAGGGAGTTGAATGTGGTAGTTGACTCAACACTGCTCTATGCGCCTGAACCATGTGGAGCGTGAGCGTAATAGAGAATAAGGATCAATGTTTTCGTTTGAGCGTGATAACTGGATTGCTGCTAAGGGGATGATCAATAATCTTATTTCTATACCGCACAATTATTTTTCACCTGTGTTTAAGAATTTTGCATATATAATACAGTTTTTTTGAATTGCGGTTGCTGTATAGTGGGACATATCAACTTTTATCTACTTCCACAATAATCGATGCCTGCTGACATAATGTATCGAAGGAATAGGAGATAACAATGATTTGATGAATCGTGTTTGGGATGTGTTTTGGGGAATATTAAACCATGCATGGACAAAACTTGTTGAACGCTTGTATTTTATTTCAAACAATCTGCAAAGAGACAAGCTGACAATGGGTCGTACCCTTCCAGACTCTTGTTCGTACACTCTTGTTTTTTTACAATGAAATCTGTGTTGAAATACCAACATTCAATAATCAAGACTGCATCTTTTTGTGATCAGCATTTGATGAAATGGTCCTCCATTTATGGATGATATAATATTTCTAATAAGGATGACCATTTCTGGAATATTTCCCTAACGGTCTCCTCAGTGAGATTGTTCGTACTTAAATTGAAAAGTTTTCTAAACTTCAGAGAAAAGGTGAGTTATGTAATAACATAAAGTTACCAAGGGAGATGGAGTGGAGATTGTTTGGTGCGATGCCCGCTCACTAATGGGATTCTGAGCAGGAAACTTCTAAGGAAACGCTCCAACATTGATATTACGATTTAAACGAGGGAAATTTATCCGAGAAGACTGGTTATTGCATGTCAAGGAGGCCATTGAGGTAAGTGTGGCATAAATAATTAGGAGAACGCAGATTATAGAATATTAATAAATGCACTTCTTCATGGAGGGTAAAACACCGATGATTATGCATATATTATTTTTTGATGTAAAAATGTGTTTGTTACCGCACGATAAGTCGTTGTGTTAAACTCTTTGAACGAAGAAAATTAATATAGAACATTACAATTTGGAAGTCGCTATTAACTGATTAGCCTCTAGAACTTAAAAATGAACATGATTTTTTTCGGGTGTCGCATGTCGTGCTGCAATTCAAAGTGAAACATTAAACTTTCGTATATGAACTTCGCAGTCAAAAATTTTTTTCAGTCTATTATTGACTTGCAAAGTTTTCATAATTTACTCGTATGAACATTTCCAGATCCTGGTGAATACCAGGAATCCTTCCTCCCATGATCCCAGGGCGATTGCTCCCTTCAATTTCATACTTCTGACCAACATAGCACAAGCGATGATGAGTCGTAATTTCCGCAGATGTGGGCACAACTGGTAGAACAGCTACTGTTCGAATCATATCCATCAAAGGATTAAACAAACTGTCACTTTTTTATAACAAAAAAAGAACTCATTAGGTCGCATACCCCAGTTTAGGAAAAATATTGTATTTACACCATGAAAAGGGTAGTATCTGACCTCAAATTAAAGCTATCAAATGAATAAACACTTTTTTGCTCTAAACCACATTCCGATGAGTAGTGGACACGAACTCTTTTGTTTTGAACCACAATCTGGTGTCTACAGGGTCAGGTGACTTGATCAAAGAGACTGCAATATCATGACAGATTATGAGTACGACGCTAATCTCACACAAGCACATTTTCAACAGCCGTATCAAATATTTCATCTGATTACTTGTTTTTGTTTTTCGTTGAAGACCCGTGCAATCCATTTTGTTTTCGTGTGTTTCATATTTGTATGTTTAGGATTATTTTGTCACTTTTAGTGTGATTTTATTATCGGTACATTTTCAATTTCCATCAGTGATGCCCATAAATGATTAATATTAAGTACATCTACACGACATTAATATAATAAAATCGGAAGGAATTATTCGTGTCATAGTTACTACAGGGGGAAACGACTACCATGATTCAAATCCGACTAATGAAATAAGGCGCTTTTTCGGTGTTAAAAAAAATATTTTTCATAGCGACTGTCAACAATGTTAGCTCCGGTAAGATTAACTTGGCTTGTTTTGGATTATGTCAGGTTGAGTTGCCCTTGTAGGTGTACTGCTACAACGCAAAGTTTCACAAAAAGTAGTGGGTGAAGTTGCACAAACTTTTTTAAATAAGAATGATTAAAATTCTTATTTGGATCAAATACTTTCAATATCGATAGAATGTACTTACGTCGATCTATTTTCCTAACTAAGTGGACTACATTTATGGACTGGTATTGGTGTTTGCCAACTTCTTGGCGCAAAGTTTCTTATTAGTTGAGTGAACTTCATTTTTCTGGATGAAATTGACCGGTATGGTCTCTAAAATATTGATGATAGTGACTATATAGTGAACATTTCAGTGACATATAGTGTGACTATATAGTGAAAACACCGATCATTGACTACAGTGACTATGTATGGTCTCTGAATTTGACAAATTTGTCAGTAAAGAAATGGTATGTTTACCATCAGATAATTTTACAAACAGAAAATGCTCCGGTTAAGAATAACCAAGTAACCAGATTGAATAAAAGAAGGTTTAGGTACGAAATATTACTAACCGTAAATTTCCCATGTTAGAATCACCACTATGCCCAACATTACCACTCCCAGGCTAGTTAATAAATTTTAAAATAAAATTATTCGTTTGGCCTATTTTAATAGAACTTGCATCTATGCCAAGCCGATAGAAGGTAAGCACTGCCTAGATTCTGAACAGCGCTGACTGATTAGCACTGAATAGCGTTGACTGAATAGCACTGAATAGCGCTGATGATGAATGCACCCTAGTCAGAGATGGTCGCTGTCGTGGATAGCGATAATCTTCGGTACGAATCATTCATGATCCGTTTTTCTCGTTTGTGAGTCTGATGACATTCGCTGAATGATTTGACTCAACTGTTGTGTTCGAAATGCCGACGATGATAACCTGTACTAACAATATCAAAATAATAGTTCAACCATCTTGAAACTAAATATAAGAAAATTGACGATATATGAACTTTATAGAAATGAAAATGAACGAAACATCAATCCAAAGTGTATTTTTTACAAAATATTGTTCTAACATTTCCGAAAACCTTCAACCTGCTCTTCAACTTGTTTTTTACAAATATA
>SDVV010037166.1:0-10869 GCA_016164225.1 Gammarus roeselii
TTGTAATATGTGATGTACGTTTGTACACAAGTGTTCCAATTGTGTTTGTGATTCAATGCGTTTTTTAGCCATGCCCATATTTAATGATAATTTCAATCACTTTAAAACTGGCTTTGCACTCCCTCTACCCTTCTTAAACACACCTGCACCGCAGCCGTCGCCACTCTGTCACTAATTTAGTATCCAACCTCGCCACCCTTCTCTCAGGCGCTGTGACGTGCTGTCTCGCGGCCTCTCCGGCTACAACACTCGTCAATGGCGGTCCGTGTGTCGTGCTGTGCCGCCCAGCACCCTCGACGGCCATCTCGCCATCATTTTCCTGGGGGCTAATGATGCTGCGGCCAACAACCCGCAGCAGTTCGTGCCGCTCGGCGAGTACAAGGACAACCTCGTGGACATCGCCAGCGTGCTAAAGGTAAATCAGTCAACATGATAGATACACAGTAAGATTGATTCTTTCAATGGTACTGCAAACGCAAAATAATTTTACATTAGCTAACACAAAATTAGCTTGATGAGAAAAAAATCGAAAAGGTCTGTTGAATCAGTCACATTATTTTCTTCACATTTACTGATCTGCGTTAGGGCAGGATCAGCTGTATGCATTTGTTTGCTACTTACGCACGCTTGCTCATTATTTTTTAGCACTGAATATCAATGCCATATAGCAAAAGATTATTTATGTCTGCTTCTTCTCCCCCTTCCAGGAGCAGTGTGGTGTACCCGAGGTGCTACTCATGACGCCTCCTCCCGCGGACGAGACAGCCATGCCGGATTACTTCCTTGCTGACGGCAGGTCTGGTCCAAGTGGACCACAGAGTAGAGTAGAAATGATAGAAGGCTATGTCATACAGGATATATGAGTCATGTTATTGCCACGACCAGGGGATTGGAAACGGTGATTGTTCACCACGCAAGGCCAAATATGGTGTTATTATGGTGATAATGGTTGGGGTCAGCGGGCGTTGACCATACATGTTCATAGTGTGACTCGTTCACCATGCAAGGCCAAAGATGGGGTTATTATCATGATAATGATTGGGGTCGGCGAACGTTGACCAAGCATGTTCATAGGGCGACTCATTCCCCACACATGGTCATAGATAGTGTTGTTGTGATCATAAGGGTTGGGGTCAGCGTTCGTTGACCAAGCGAATTCATAAGATGGCTGCAATGATGGGTTCATATCCTAAGGTCGTTCACCTCGCAGGGCCGTAGAGAATGATTCGGAGATGATAACCCATGATCGTTCACAATACTGGAGTTGAAAATTGGAGTGTTAGCCAGAAACGTACATCGCTAATGTGTATTCCATTATTATTCTAGCTTAATTATAACATTTCAATCAATACTACCAGGCCGCTTATTTATGAACTTCTCCTCCACGCAGGTCGGGTGCTCTGACGGCCCAGTACGCCACAGCCTGTCGGGAAGCTGGGGCCACGCATCAGCTGCCGGTCCTAGACATCCACACGCGGTTCTTCGAGCAGGTACTGCGCTTAGATTAGATTAGAGTGGCAGGTACGGCGAGGCGAGAGTCGGAAAATTAGGGTAATCTTATTATCATAATAGAGAGGAACTGCAGGTGTTAAGCACTTTCATATAATCGGGTGCTCTGACGAACATATCTATCTAGTTCCTGTTTAGTTACATCAATTACAGTGAAAAAAATTGGGAATAACGATATATTACATTAATGGCGCTTTTGTAATTTATAGACTTGAAAGATGTTTAGAAACGTGTTACAAACCCTCCTACCTCAAGATCTCTGTTTCCTAGTGACTCCATGGCAAAATCAACGTTTCTTGTTGCGGTCGAAAAACTGTTTCCTTCCTTCTTGAAGCTTATTTTTTTGTCTTGTATGAAGACTATCTCATACTCACACTCTTCTATAATTTTTTTTCCTGTAGGAAAGCTGGCTTCTACTCTCTTAAAATTTAAATATTTCTACTGTAGGAAAACTGGCGATCCTTTTTTAAAGACGGCCTTCACTTCAACCGCGAGGGCTCAGAGTTTCTGTTCTCTGTGATGGATCCCGTCGTTAGGGGCTTCGTGAACAGGTTCCTGCCCTCCAACATGGGCCCCGAGGACATGATTCTTCCCTCCTTTGATGTGGCAAGCAACACCTACCCCAGCCCCGAAATCTTCCAGTGGGTGCTTGATCACCCCGTCCCAGAAGTCAAGAAGTGACAAGATGACGCCAACAGTTAATGCGAACTGGCGGTTATAGGAACTGCAAGAATGGTCCAGGCCTGGTTTATGTGAAGATATACTACGAATTATAATGCTTCTCTTTAACAGGGTTTACTTGGGTCATAACCTTTTACATTCCGAGTTCGGCAACTACAATCTAATAAGAAACTTAAACTTTCGATGCAATATAATATGCATCTAATGTTTGGAGCCTTAGTAGTGTGTTTACTTCCGTAAATAGTGAAGTAACAAATTCCCTATACTTATTCTGATTATTGTAAATCTTTTCAAAAAAAATCACGTTGAATACACACCACTGGCATTTGATTGTTTTACACCAAAGCGTTGGTATGTTGTGCGTTTTTAAAGCATAACATCAGAAAAAATATATGTACACGGTAACCATCATCAGGTTATAATAATCATACCCAGGTGAGGGCAGCAAATAGGAGCAATACATGTTCACACGAGCATGAAGAAAAAGAAAGGTTAGGTTAGGGTTCTAGTGTAATAGATAATGAATGAGAGAAAAAATATATTAAATAGCTCAGGTAGACAGGGAAATTCAAACGTTGTCAAATGCCTGGAATATAGTCTGTCCTATGTGGACTGGAGAATGCTTGAAATAAAGTCCGTCCTATGTGAACTGGAGAATGCCTGGAATATAGTCCGTCCTATGTGGACTGGAGAATGCCTTGAATAAAGTCCGTCCTACGTGGACTAGAGTATGCCTGGAATAAAGTCAGTTCTATGTGAACTGGAGAATGCCTGGAATGAAGTCCGTCCTATGTGAACTGGAGAAAGCCTGGAATATAGTCCGTCCAATGGGGACTGAAGAATGCCTAAAACAAAGTCCGTCCTATGTAAACTGGAGAATGCCTGGAATATGGTCCATCCCATGTTTACAAGTGTTTACAAGTGTAGGAAGACAACAACAGGCCTATTGGGCCAAACTATGCCGCCTTTTGATAGCAAGAGGATTCGTTCTGGAGTTGAAAGTCTATGAGGCCTATTGGCCCAAACTAGGTCGCCTTTTGATAGCAAGAGGATTAGTTCTGAAGCAAAACGTCAAAGAGAGCTTCGTGTGCCATTTCTGTTTTTTTATAACAACAGGGAAGGGAACAGTTTAGATATTTCTCGGCGATTTATGTAGAATTTATCGAGCCGCGACTTAAACGTTTCGATTGTATTGCTGTTTACAACCTCCGCTGGAAGTTTGTTCCATTCTTCGACAACTCTATCCGTAAAGAAATTGCGCGTGATATCGAGTGAGAGACGTTTCCCAACGATTTGTATCCATTGTTCCATGTGGACTGGAGAATGCCTGGAATATGGTCCCACCTATGGGGACTGGAGAATGTCTGGAATATAGTCCGTCCTATGTGAACTGAAGAATACCTGGAATATAATCCGTCATATTTGGACGGAAGAATGCCTGTAATATAGTCCGTCCTATGTGAACTGAAGAATGCCTGGAATATAGTCCGTCCTATGTGACTGGAGAATGCCTGGAAAATTGTCCTTCTATGTGGACTGGAGAATGCCTGGAATATAGTCCGTCCTATGTGGACTAGAGAACGCCTGGGATATAGTCCGTCCTATGTGGTCGGGATTCCTGGAATATAGTCCGTCCTATGTGAACTGGAGAATGCCTGGAATATAATCCGTACTATGTGGACTGGAGAAGGCCTGGAATATAGTCCGTCCTATGTGGACTGGAGAATGCCTGGATTATAGTCCGTCCTTTGTGAACTGGAGAATGCCTAGAATATAGTCCGACCTATGTGGACTGGAGAATACCTGGAATATAGTCCGTCCTAGGTGAACTGAAGAATACCTGGAATATAATCCGTCCTATTTGGACAGAAGAATGCCTGGAATATAGTCCGTCCTATGTGATTTGAGAACGCCTGGAAAAGAGTCCGTTCTATGTGGACTGGAGAATGCCTGGAATACAGTCCGTCCTATGTGAACTGGAGAATGCCTGGAATATAATCCGTCCTAAATGGAATGGAGGATTCCTGGAATATAGGCCGTCCTATGTGGACTGGAGAGTGCCTGGAATATGGTCCGTCCTATGTGGACTGAAGAATGCCTGGTATATAGTCCGTCCTATGTGGACTTTAGAATGCCTGGAATATAGTCCGTCCTATGTGGAACTGGAGAATTCCAGGAACATAGTCCAGCCATGTGGACTGGAGAATGCCTGGGAAATAGTCCGTGCTATGTGGACTGGAAAAGTCTGAAATATAGTCCGTCCTATGTGGACCGGAGAATGCCTGGAATATAGTCCGTCCTATGTGGACTGAAGAATGCCGGGAATATAGTCAGCCCTATGAGGACTGAAGAATGCCTGGAATATAGGTCGTCCTGTGTGAACTTTAGAATGCCTGGAATATAGTTCGTCCTATGTGAACTTTAGAATGCCTGGAATATAGTCCGTCCTATGTGAAGTGAAGAATGCTTGGAATATAGTCCGTCCTAAGTGAAGTGAAGAATGCTTGGAATATAGTCCGTCCTATGCGAATTTTAGAATGTCTGGAATATAGTCCGTCTTATGTGGACTGAAGAATGCCTGGAATCGATCGTGTGAAGTTCGATCAAACTTTCTTAGAACTTGAAGTTTGCAACGCTACCTGGAAACCCTTCTTATTGCCTACACAATAGGCCAGTAAAGACAAAGCCCCTTGCAATGAGAAAGGAACATGCGCGGGATCAAATTTACCTTTTCCCAAATTGAATGCAGCAATGTAGTCGATAATTCTTGAGAATGAAGTGAATGTGCTAAATCTAATATATAAATTCTGCAGTCTAGACCGCGACCGGCATCAAATTACACTTGAATGAAATGGTTCTTTTTGTTTGAATTTAAATCCTTCAAATTGCGTCGTGTTGGTCAAATGTCTCGTAAGAGCTAGTTTAAAATATGACAACGGACGCCAATGTTCAAGCATATCTTTTTATTTATTAATGGTCTCTGTTAAAAGATCATCAAAAAAATTCTCCTAGTATTATTATAATGGATATCAATTTGAAACGTATGAGCTTATATTGTATCCCGGTACATAGTAGGAGAAGGGGTATATTGCAGACAAAAAAAACTTCGCAATTCAATGCCAATTTTTATCAAGTAGATACATTTGTTCGATCGTCGTAGTCTCATGGGTAGATGACACTTTATTTTTCTTTCGAATCTAATCGAGGATCATTTAAAAATAAGATGTAGGTTAAGTAGAATCGATTGAATGCGAACAGCTCTCCTCCTTCTCCACATGATCACAAAAACCTCCTTCCTTGTAACGCAATTCACTGGTTATCTACCACTTTCGGGCCGCTCATCCACCCGAGTCTCCGAGACCACGCCTCCTATAATTCATTTAGGCCTCTCGCAAGGCACAGCAATTCCCACTGCTCTCTTCAACTTTTTTGTTTGTGATTTCCCGCACCCCATTCCCTTTGCCTCCTCAGATACATAACCAATTGTGATTGCAGCATATGGTCCCTTATCCCTCCACAACTACTTCCCCGGGGGTAAACACACTTAACTCTCATCTCAATGACGTCAGCTCCTGGGTAAATCAAAAATGTCTTGATGCCGCTCCCTCTATGTCTCACTCCATCCTCTTCATTTCTGACACGCCCATCCCGCCTACACCAGAACCTACTCTTCAAAAACTCCCTCATTCCACTTAACAGCACCATCAAACAGGTGAAATAAGCATATTGGTGGGACGAGCCGAGGCCATCACAAAGAGACTCAGCTTGTCACCTACCGAGCCTTCGCCAGCCCCTCTCCACAAATCCCGCTTCAATCTCGCTCCCTCAGATTACCACAATTCTCCTCCAAAAACTTCAAACCAGACAGAACAGCTCCCTCAGACTTGCCACCGGCTCCCACAGAATAGCCTCGATCGACCCCCACACCACCGAATCCAACATCCTTCTTGTTCGCTTGCCCCTCTCCTTTCCCTGCTCTCAGTTCCTGGATAGTGCCCTCCGACCACATCATCCATTCTTCGCTGTTGCCACTTCTTTTTTGGCCTCCGTGACATGAAACCCACCGTTCAATCGTTTTTTATATCCCCAGTTTCCCCGTTCCACCGAGAAGGGGGAAGCTTCACACTGCCCCAGCTGCAAAAGCCATAGTCAAACAGGGTCAAAACAGAATCCTTGGCACACCACCCCCTCTATAGTCCATCCCTATGATATCCTTTCTTCTAGCCTCTACCGCGACTCTGCATCAGCTTCGTTCCGGCCACTGCAACCTCCTCTCATCCTCCTAGTCCTGCGTTGGCAGGCATGAGGACCCACTGTGCAGGCTCGCGTTTTACCGCCTCTTCTGCGGCCGCCTCATGAGCAGCTGCCGAAGCCGCTTGTCTCAGTCCAGAACGGCCTGTGACTTAGCAATGGACTTAGTGGCGAGCAACAACAACAACAGTATGTAAAATATTCAATAGCCGCGAGATAACAATAACTTATTCTTGACTGTCACAAAGGACGCATCCATAGTGTTAATACGTATTAACATGATTATGATGGTGCTATTTTGAACAAGTCACGAGTTCAAACATAGATAGAGTTATGATAGCATTACTCTTGTTATCATAATTGATGAAAGCAGCGTATAGTCCCAGCAGCTGTGACAAATAACAGCTCAACATGATTGCCAATCAAAGTAATTACACCACACACAATGCTATCACCAGACTGAGGCCATTTAGCGGTGGTATTCAACGCTTATCCTACGGCTCAGTGCAGTATCAGTCGGCCAGCACAGTGACGAGAAGAAATATGCTATTCGCTTACGTTTCATGATTTAACTGGAAATATTCAGTTCAAAGGAATAGAATTGAAACGAAAAATTTATTTATAATTTACATCATTTTTGTTGCACAAATCCTGTTAAATAGTTAATTCTAAGTATTCTTAAATTGGCACAAGAAACTTTTTAATGCTGAGCGAATTTTTCATTGACACTGTAACAAACACTGGTAAATATGTCAGCTGTAGTAAGCAGTTTGTACCAGTCAGCTGGCAGTTGCAGCACTGGAAGGGTTACTGCGTTCCGGGCAACAAAACTACAAGACCTCATCAACAGAAAGAAAATGCTAGGAAAATAATGTCATTCCTACTGTCGATGAAATGAAGGAAGTAATTAATCGTTTTCACCTGTCCACAATAATTCGACACGTCAGCTGTTGGTAAAAAAAGTCAATTGACATGATTTGTCTTTGATATTAAGTTTTTCTATCAAACAAGATTGACGTGCTCAAAAATTGTTTATAATAATCAATATATTCACATTCTCTAGTTGCATCGGAATGTAGATTACGAGCTGCGACATTTAATTGTTCTAGTGGCTTAGCCGCCATGTCGCTAACACAGCCTGTTCTAGTTGTTTAACCGCCATGTCGCTGAAACAGACAGTATTATAAATATTGCAATGATGGAATTCCTAAATAATACGGATTGAAATTACACAATGCATCAACATGATGATCAGCGACTAAATCAACAAGTAGCCCAGTTGAAGTGATATGCATTCCTTAAACCTTTAATAGTTGCAGCAAGACACTATACAAGTGTTACTTCGTCAGCTTGATAATTCTGGGCAATCGTCCTTTCAAATATATTCTAACGTTGTTTCGTGGATCTTGAAGCACAACTTCGAATGGATAACAACAGTGTGCGACTTCACTTATTGTTTATTGTTGTGTGCAGTATTATTGGAAAAATGTATGCCAAACACGTCTGCATTCAAGGATACACGATACGGATTGGCAGCGCTAGTATGGGATATGAAATAGATTCTTATAAAAACTGGGCAGTGGCGGCCTACGGTATATGATTTAATTAGTTTACATGATACACTTTGAATTTTTAAATCCTTGATAATAATTCATAATAAATCCAAGTAGAATGAATATGAACTACGAGCATCGATGCTCCAACAACTAAATTGTTACTTTTATTTATTAGAGATGTTCATTACCAATAACATATGCATGGGTGTGTAGCTTAGGGTGAAGGAATTGACACATCAAATTCTTTACTTGGGTAAGAGGAACAAGTTTTCAATTCACGAGAAAAATCGTGTTACATATAAAGATTGGGCTGCAACACATCATCTATACCACCGCGAAGTGATTGAAAATTTAGGAAAAGCAAACATTATGAATGGCTTCAATGTGCACCATACACCAATATTTTATTTATGTGTTATACTATTTCTGGGAGCTCCAAGCTAGTTCACGTTGATTTCAAGTAATTTACACAAAAACCCAGCACCGTATTATAGGATCCTTACAACCGCAATTCAAGGTTTTACAAATAACTTGCATTGCACACGTGAGGATATTTTCCCTGAAATTTATTTCTTTTTTTTCGGATGTCCGAGAGACCATTTCAGAGTTACTCTAAATAATCTAAATTTGATTACACAATCATGAAACAAATTTAATGAGGTTTGGACCTCATTCACTGTTATCTATTTAAAAAAATATGCCGTCGAATAAGATGACATCGTAGAGCAAACTGCATTCAACGTTTTTTCTGCAATGAAAACATTTCTACACTTCTTTATTGGGAATACAAAAAAAAATCTTCTTCGTAATGCAGTATCATGGCTACGCAGCATTGACTCCTTTTCTTTTCAGATTAGGACTCATACCAACTTTTCCACCGCCGACACCATTAATCACTAACACTCTAAAGAACACACAGAACAATATAACACTTGCTTGTGCACGCGTCTCTTGGGCTGACAGTGACCGCAATAATGGCGTCCTCAGACAGGAGCTTGTGGCCCAGGATACTACTACTGGGGGACTCCATCACGCAGGTAAAAAATTTGACTAAATACCTTGAATAAAGTGTGTTAAAATTACTATAAAATATTGACTATTACTCTATATTAAAAAATCTACAACTTTTCGGTGGTTCAACTAAAGCCAAATTCTGAAAAATGGGAGACGCGGATTACTCACCGTCTTAGTTTTTGATCGAACAACAGCGTAGTTTATAGCACTGCAAATAGTGCCCCAGAGGACTCAGAGATCGCATTTTTTTAGTTTATTTTTTCCTTATTTCTACGAGTGTGGAATACTTTTACTTTGAAGTAACGACCAAAATATATTTTCACAGACCAAAGTCAGGGCATTTTTCACCGCAGTGCCCGTTATACATTCTTTAATGGCTAATAGTAAGAACCTTCACGAGTATTGGATTTACCTCTTTAGTGTTGATCACACTGTACAGAATTGCCTTTAATACAGAGTTCTGTTCCCCTTTATCCCTGCTTCATCCGCTCCTCCTTTTCCACCAGGGCGCCTTCAGCTACGAGGGAGGATGGGGGTCCCTGCTCAGCGACTCCTTACTCAGGTCAGAATAAAGGTCGATACACACGAGAGACTGTTAAAGCCGGTGAAGGAAGCGATTGCCACGTTTCAGCGTCCGATTTGCCTGTTAGTTTAGAACAGCGAATTGGAACGTGACGAAACGATTCCTACGCCGGAACCATCTGTGTCCCGTGTGAATCAGCTCTAATTGACAATGTACTGTATTGATGGATGTGCCTGTTATAGTAAATAATAAAAAATTGTATTTTTAGGCAGTAACCATGGTGCCCTTTGAATATGTATGTTAAATATATTTCAAATTTAATTGATTTGCACCATGACCATGACCATGGTGGCCGCCGTGGCCGAGTGGTTAGCGTATCCGACTGCAGTGTCAGCCTCTGGTGCTGCATGTCGCGAGTTCGAGCCTCGGCAGGAACACGGCGGTCTTGTGGCGGGGAGATTGGTCGCCTCCCCCCTCTGTGTCTGCCCAACTTAGCGACCCTTCTAACTAGGGGGAAACAGCTGTATGTCTATACATACATACATACATACCATGACCATAAAATGTATTCTGGTAAACAGCCTATATTAGGTATTAGGATGAGGGCATTAGGGTTAGGGTGGACAGGGGGCCCCTGTCTACCCTACTTCTTGTGATGTTTGAAATTGTCTGCAGACTTAAGAAGTCCAAGATCCGATCATATGGTCAAACAGATCCGGCCAAATACTTCTCTCCTTCGGAAATTCCTGGATACATGCCTGGCTTCTCATTCACTGGGGTGAGGTCGATTCTTATAAAACCGTTGATTTTATGTTATATTGTTGCGAATAAGTTTGCCTTCTACAAAATTTATTTGGAAAAAAATTATAGTCAAACTTAATGCCAAGTGATTAAATTAAACCAACACGAAAAAAATTGTTTACGGCATGTCAACTTGAATTTAGTATGGTTTGCATGCATCACATAATATCCCCTTTCAGTATTAAACGTTGTTTCGTGGTTGACCATAAAAAAAAATCATGTTTGAGAAGTGAGAACCTTTTCAAGTAACAATCTGTAAGTAGATGAATATGTCGTTTACATAAAATGTATCAGTGAGAAAATCATGAAGTTTAAAGACTTCAAACTTTGGAGGCCCGTCATCCAATTTTAGAGCGAAAATAACTACGACTGTAATGGAATATCATGGAATTATACATGAACAATAAATTTATTGAAAATTATGCATCAACGTCATGAATGCAATAATAATTATATGATAAAGATGATACCCTCAGGAAACGCTTTTATACGACGTTACTACGGCGTAATTTTTGAACATTTTTATTTATATTA
>SDVV010037167.1:0-10869 GCA_016164225.1 Gammarus roeselii
CCCTAAGAAGAGTTTGGCGGGATGTTGGTTACAGCTGAAAGAGTAAATCAAAATATGACAAATACAACTTACACAGAATGATTATGAGGGCACACGATAAATCCTAATAAGCACATATAAAATCTACAAGAACGTGAATTAGAGTTAATAAAAAATAGAAGCAAACTGAAGAATAACCATAATAAATTGCCCCAAAGAAAATGATCGAAAAAATAATCGTGAGCCTGCGAATAAGAGTAAATGAAAACACCGAGGTGATGAGAAACACATATATAAATGAAGCAAGTTGGCCGATGTAAGCAGGCTAAAAAAATCAACTATAACTTAACATGAGACCAATACACCTTTAAAGTCAAGGAGGTCAATTGCCACGTGTGGTGAGCGGGACCACAGCTGTGGTCGGGGGAGGAGCCCCACAACTCTAAACTAGTTCCTGCCAACTCGAGGAGTTGCGACCACCATCACTAAAAGACAAGCAGTACCGAGCGGAAGAGTTGAAAATGAAACAATAAGTAGCGAGGGAAATTGTATATTAGGTATGGAACATTAGTGAAGGCTCCGCCAGCTACTCCTGAAGAAAGAAAACGTTAGCATGCGCGGCGGCCTTACTAGATGATATCACACCATAGAAAGATCAGCAACAATCTAAGTGGCTGCTCATAGAACTTTGTTCAATTACTACTACAGCGGTTTGGTCAGCTCGCAGTAGGGCTAATACTTCAGTGTACAAGATCAGAAACAAATGGATCAGCACAAGCAAGTAGAATAAGATGCATGTATTTCAATGAACTCGGGCGAAAGAAGAAGGAACCGTCGGTGAGAATATATTTTAAAATCCAGTCATGAAGACGCTAAACCGTTTCACTCCTTCACGTCCACCAAATAACGTACTGCCTCGTCAGGACTACAAAATGTCTCTGCCATAGTCACGACCAGAGGTGTTTCGCCGTACGTTTTCTTGGTTAACTGAGGATGCTCACGCTCACTCAGACTTAAACTTGGTAGTGTCGGTTCACCTCCGGAACGGTGACACAAAAACAGTGTTGCCGTTACTAAACAAAGTCATCGGACCTGAGTAAAAACAATTTGGCACAAACATAATTTTTGTTTTCATTGAAATGATTGAATTATTTATTAATCATTTCACATCTTCAGCGTTTCGAGTTCACCCGCACATAAGCGTCGTTGAACCTGTAATTTTTGAAGTCACGAACTGTGCTAATTCGGGTTGCCGCCGATGGACGTTGTCGTGGTGTTGCTTCTTTAACTCCGAATAAGGTCACATGATTTTGAAGGGTTTGGGGACTGAAGTCGCCCGAAAAAAACACAGCGAAACGCCTCAGACAAGAACACTCTTTATTGAACAAGCAAGGCGTTTGTTGGAGCTTTATGTTTTCTACGCTTCATTGTTTCCCACTATTGTAGGTGCTTGGCAACCCATGCTATGTCATCTGTGAATCTTGACCTTCTCATTGTCAGTGAACCCTCGTGTAGGTCCTTCATGTGTGTATTCCACCAGCCCATTCCTAATTAAGCACAGCTTTTTGTCGAGTGCAAGTAAGCCCAGCTGCAGTGCTCGTCTTCAGAGCTGCATGTCTGTTGTCCCAGCCTGGACTATACAACATGTACCTTTCCCCCTTCTCACAATATCCTCCAGTCAAGAGGAGAACTGCTCTATGTCTATACCTCATACGCACATTCAAGCTAGACCTCGTACGCCGCAGCGGAACGACCCCGTCTCTCAGTTTAGTCCGATTCTAGTAAAAAATGTACGATCTCTTAGAGGCATTTATTTACGATTGTTGAGACTAACGTTTGAATTCTATAAACTATTCCCTCAAGAGGCGTCAGATTGTTCGAACATGGCTACCGTCGCAACGATCATCCAGCTGGTTGACGTGGTGATACATCGACGTAGAACAGTCATCCAGCTGGTTGACATGGTGATAAATCGACGTAGAACAATCATCCAGCTGGTTGACGTGGTGATACATCGACGTAGAACTATCATCCAGCTGCTTGATATGGTGATACATCGACGTTGAACAATCATCCAGCTGGTTGACGTGGTGATACATCGACGTAGAACTATCATCCAGCTAGTTGTTATGGTGACACATCGACGAAGAACGATCATCCAGCTGGTTGGCATCGTGATACATCGACGTAGAACAAACATCCAACTGCTTGGCATGGTGATAAATCGACGACGAACTCACGTAGCGCTCTGCGAATAGTTTTGTTCGTTGATTCATGTGATAGAGCGCATAAATTCAAAGAGCAGGGCTTTTTCCGGAATGAGGGTCTAGACCCCGTTCGAATAATATAGCACACATCATTCAGCTACAAAACGGTACTGCGTAGAACATGTCTACCCGCAGGTGCTCGAAAACATAGTTAGCTTGTCAGACCAAAACAAGGCATTGCACGCGCACGGGTGCTACGACAGGTCCACGCCCTGACCCGGCAACACGAGGCACGGGTACTACGACAGGTCCACACTCTGACCCGGCAACACGAGGCACGGGTGCTACGACAGATCCACGCCCTGACCCGGCAACACGAGGCAGGCAGTGTTGTGGGAACTCACGGCCTATCTCAGGACGACCAGATGCGGCCCGATTACTAATCGATCCTGCGTTCCAACGCCAGTGCGACACCGAGGTGCTGAGGGCGCATCCACAACGGCCTACGGACAGAACGACGGTACAGGCAAGGCCACCTCTGAGTACAGGCCGGACTCGGAAGCACTTTAGTTACGACGTCACATTCAAGGCCGGTACGACCAACATGAGTAGCGGAAAATATAATAAGAACTAGATATCGCTCGCCACAGCGACGATCATGCAGAATCGTATGGGCTTGAAGCAAATGAGCATGATTTGGTGACACCGTCATGAAATGGACACCGCCCGCCACAGCGACGATCATGCAGAATCGTATGGGCTTGAAGCAAATGAGCATGATTTGGTGACACCGTCATGAAATGGACACCGCCCGCCACAGCGACGATCGTGCAGAATCGTATGGGCTTGAAGCAAATGAGCATGATTTGGTGACACCGTCATGAAATGGACACCGCCCGTCACAGCGACGATCATGCAGAATCGTATGGGCTTGAAGCAAATGAGCATGATTTGGTGACAGTCATGAAATGGAGATTGCCCGCCCCAACGGAACGATCGTGTTACATAACAAAAAATGAACATAATTTGATGACACCATTTAATAGTACATAATTAAACAAAGCCGGATAGTCCGCAACTTCATTTCGCTACTCCGCTACTTGCGGGCTCTCGAGGTGGCATTTGAGTAGCGGTAGCGTTTTCTATAACAAAAAGTATCGGAGTTGCGGGTAGCGGACTAACAAATCACTACCGCTACCGACAGCCATTTAATAAATGTTACCGGTGACTGCGGCACTGCCGACATATGATTTCACACACTTACTGCAGCTGGACCTGTTCCTCAAGTACAACACGTCGCCTCCGTCCTCAGCGTACGTTGAGAGGCTGTTCAGTTTTGAGTCTGACATCCTGACACTCAAGATGTCAGCCCTTAGTTCCCACAATTTGAGCAGCTGATCTTCATAAAGGGCAACCTTAAGATTACAAACAAGAAACTGCAGGAGGAGGAGATTGATTGAATGTTTTTTTGTGATTTTTATTTTGGTTTGGCCGTGATATACTGATGAACAATAAACAGTAGCTTTCCTAGGAATTTGTTATAAAAAACACAAAACACTTTTTGGGGGATAGCGGGGTAGTGGGTAGCGGTTTCACGATTTTTGAAAAGTAGCGCTGGAAGCGGTTTCAGCTGGCTAAGATTACGGAAGTAGCGGTAGCGGTTTCCAGAACTTGTTAGCGACACCCACCTTTGTAATCAAGATTAAAGTATAAATTCAAAAGCAACTTTTCCTAGAAGCGGTCGGCAGTTGCGACAAGTTTATAGCCATCACAAAAATAATTTTGTCAATACCAGCATGTGGCCATGCATGGTGCTGCAACAGTTTGAACACAAGCGTAACGGGGCCAAAAAATCCGTGGTATTAAAGGCCAGCGCCAGCAAGTTTCGTTACGCTGACACAGAGCGCGATTGGAGTGCAGGGGTGGGTGAGATCTACGCCATGTGGACAAACCTACCTCTCAGGTCCTCCTCGAGTTCATCACAGCGCATCCGTCCATCAATGAGAAGGTCGCGCGACAGCAGCGCCGGGCGATCATTTTGAAATAGAGAACAAAGTTCTCTTCATCGGAGTATTCCACACAAGCATGTAATGCATTTCGTGCATAGCGTGATGCATTTGAAGATGCCAGAGGAGACGCTAGTTATTGTTTGCAAAATGTTTGCTATTAAAAAAGGCCGTATTATTCGCATTTTCATTAAAAACAATTCAGTTGATGATAGTACTCTACGCGAGATATTAGAAGGCGTTTTCTGCGTGATGACGGCTACAACATTTTAGGTGAGCAGGCCAATACAAAAATCATTAAACTCTTCAGAAACAAACAAAAAAGCTCATTTGAAACTATTCCATCACATTTGAAATTCAAACCAGAATTGGAAAGCACAATCGCGAGCCCTTGCCGATCAGAGTCGTTCACAGGTCTGCTCAAACACACCCAGTTAGTGAGGAAATCCAATTGGAAATTAGAAATGAAATTGAAATACGGTGATTAGGAGTGGATTTTGGAAAATATGAAATTTTAAAAATCGAACGCGCTGACGTTCAGGTATTGCCTACGTCGATTTATTTCAATAACAGAGCTCAACTTCGGAAACAAAAATTGAAAAATCCAGAGATGGTGCTCTTCAAATGAAGCTGTCCTCCAGTTTGAGCCCAAGCGTAGAAATGCTTGCAGAATTGGCCAAACCTTAGCATTCTGAAACCACCTCTCAATCTCAAGTACAACGCGTGACCATCCAAGATCTGAATAATGGCCAACTATAGTACTTGAATTTATTTAAAAACACTGGCTTTGTAAGAAGCCAACGTGAGGTCGTAAGCCGAGTTTCTTGCATTTCAAAGATTCAAAGTCAAAATCCATGCATTATTGACGAAGCCTAAACACGTGGAAGTGTGACATGCAGAGAGACTTGACAGATGGACGCAAGCTATGACAATAGCCATTACTGGCCTGAAGGGCCATAGGAAAAAAACTTAGTTATTTTATTAGCTATAAAATAACATTGCATGCTAGAGTATGACGACTAGAAAACTGTAAATGATACATAAAAATTATTTTTCAACAATACACCTTTACGACTATCAACCTTCAAATTTCAAGAAAATACTTCGTTGTGTTCTAGTAGATCGCAACACCTTTCATATATGCATTGCATGTTATGATACCATTAAAAGGGTGTGAGGAGATCCGATGAAAGATTTGAACTCCGAAATATCCTTTCCATAATATTGTTGTATTCCACAAAAGTTTTCCAATGATGTATGGCACGTCATGAAAATTTCCTAACTGTTGGAGTCCAATTTTATGTGAAGATTTTAGGAGTTTATAAAAATTCCGTTTTCCTACACGTTCAGTATTAAAATCGATCGAAAAGCAAATATTTGTAATAGCCCACGATACCTTTTGAATGATGCATTGTATGACATGGTAGCTTTAAATACTGCAAGAGACCCCATAAAAAAATCAACAATTTTTTCTCATAACTTGAATTGAGATTTCGTTTCTCAATAATATTGTATTACTCCACAGGAGCTTCTAAGGATGTATTGTAAGGCTTGTAAAGATATATCTGTAGACGGACTCTTGAGTTCTGTCAGCGTTACAGCTGACAGACGAACTGACTGGCACAAACTTTTCTAGAATCAGTGAAAATCCTTTCGAATGAAAAAAAAGACATGATTTTGATTAAAAAATGGCTCCGTGTTAAAGAACGTTTCCCCGCGTGGGGTTGGAGACTATCAAACCAAATTAGGAATTGGAAAAATCACTAACCGTTACAACCTGAACGCTCAGGCAACATGGTTTCAGAAGTAAGATGAGCACGTCGACCCAGCTAATGAAGCTCTACGACGAAATAATAAATGCGTCGTGCGATGGATCAATATACGAATGAGATACAGCTACATTTCGACAAGGCTTTCAACTAAGTAGATCACAGTATACTGTTATCAAAACTATATACCGTGAGTAAACCTCTGCCCCAGTGGAAGTTTTTTGTGGGGTCCCACAAGGGACTGGGCTTGGCCTCCTGCTTTTCTTAGTAATTGCCAACGATCTGAGCAAAAACTGTCTACAAACATTCGGTCTCCTGCTTGGCAGATGATACCATAGTACGCGAGGCATTGTCAAGGATTTGAGAGATGTGGGAAATGTTCAAACTGAACTGGAGAGAGAAAACTAAGAGATGAAAAAATTTTGACCTGAAAACCAAGGCTTCATAGAAGTGCAAAGAAGCTTCACGTCCATAATACACTTCATGGGCGAAGGTAACAGATCAGTACAGCTCTGTTCCATATACTTTTTTCCCAGTGTTTATAAGTGTTGTATTGCATATTTCCTTACAGGAGGGTGTGGTGTTCAAGCGTCCAATTATTCTAGGTTGGTCCTGCAATAATGCAATCAATTTTTACAGGCAACTATTAGCTGTTCAAATGTTAGCTGATCCTCGTTATTACACAATTGCAATTATTCTATCAAGTTTATTTGAGAAGTATCCATTCTAAGTCATCGGGTAAACTGTAAATATCCTGCCCTTGATCATGTTGAATACGTGGCAATTATCAATTTAATATCACACCATGCGTGTCATTATTCCACCTTTACCACGTCTTCAACTGCAATTAACGACGTAATTACTATTGAAAAAATCCCATGAACAGCAAAGAACTGCAAGTATCCAAGTAAGTTGACCTGTTTGTTGAGGGGGCCGTAACGCATGGCAGCGTCTCTGCCACCCAATCCCTTTCCACAAAGGCGCTTCTCGCCTCTCCATACCTGAATGCTTTGCTAATATATTGACCTATACAAATACCTCTGCATTTGCCTATTGACAATTCAGTTGGCTCCATTACGATTGAGCGTCTTTTTCCATAGCGTGTCTGCTGCCTGAGGACTGCAGGAAGGGGACAGAAATATTGCCAATCTTAGCTAATAAAGGCGTTGTATTGTATTGCTGGTGGAATTTCTTGTTCATGGTCTTTTCTATAATTGTCGGACGAAAGATAACAGGTGAACAATAGTGACAAACGGGTACAGTATGCGGTTGGTGGTTGGGAGGGTTCAACGGGTACAGTATGCGGTTGGGAGGGTTTAACGGGTACAGTATGCGGTTGGTGGCTGGGAGGGTTTAACGGGTACAGTATGCGGTTGGTGGCTAGGAGGGTTTAACGGGTACAGTATGCGGTTGGTGGCTAGGAGGGTTTAACGGGTACAGTATGCGGTCGGTGGCTGGGAGGGTTTAACGGGTACAGTATGCGGTCGGTGGCTGGGAGGGTTTACGTGAACGATATGGATTGGTTTTGTGTTGAGTCAAGTTGCGCACAGGAAGCCTTCCAGTGGAAGTGAATCCTGTCCTATTTATTTCTTAACAGGGAAGAAGTGATCACACTCTACCTCGATACAACAATAAATGAAGTGAACAATGTGCGAGCCGGAGTGAGTGATACCTCTTTAACAGTGAGGTTCATAAATTGATTAAATCACAGAAATTGTCTGGAAATAACAACATAATTCTGTTTGATCAACACGGAGATAAAATGTTGTATGAAGAGACATGCATGAGTCATGTTGATATCTCGTCATACGCAGGAAGTGCCGAGGTGCAGTACGCCACAACTTCTATACTTGGTGTCAGTTTCCAGTTATTGGTGACATTGAGCCTCGGTAACTGTGGCTTATTGGTGACATTGAGCCTCAGAATGCGCAAAACCACGTGAAATTGCATGTGTTGTCACCAATCGAAGGTCGCAACGATGCAGAACGAGAACATTCCATCAGAAGGCGTGGATTATTGGCTGGTGGCAGCACCTGAAGGCCAGAGCCGCAGTAACACATCGATGGACACTTGGCTCGAGATAGCGGCATAGGGAGGGGTCAGACACCGGATATAATGGTGGCACACCCAAGAGAACATACCGTATGACGGGGAATAATTCAACACATTAGGTAAGAGTGTTAGCCACATACAGGATACCCTGGGGAAAGCAAAGGACATCACCGGATAGCGGCAGAAGTGTTTGACACCGGGGGAGTCACCCAAGAGAGCCTTGGCTTCAACGATAATAAAAAATCACAACATTAGTGGTCGACTTGTCCACGTCTATGAAGTGTCAACAGTCCCGCTTTGGCAATCCCAAAGCAACAGTGGTCAACTTGACCTACTCTATTAAGTGTTAACAGTCTCGCGTTGGCAAACCCAAAGCAACGATGGTAAACTTAACCACGTCTATCAGTGTCAACAATCCCGTTCTGGCAACCACATAGCAACAGTGGTCGACTTGCTCATGCCTATCAAGTGCCAGCTATTCTGCCTTGGCAATCACATAGCAACAGTGGTCGACTTGCCCACGCCTATCAAGTGCCAGCAGTTCTGCCTTGGCAATCATATAGCAAAAGAGGTCGACTTGCCCACGCCAATCAAGTGCCAGCAGTTCTGCCTTGGCAATCATATAGCAACAGTGGTCGACTTGCTCACGCCTATCAAGTGCCAGCAGTTCTGCCTTGGCAACCACATAGCAGCAGTGGTCGACTTGCCCACGCCTATCAAGTGCCACCAGTTCTGCCTTGACTATCACATAGCAACAGTGGTCAACATTTCTACGCCCATCAAGTGCCAGCAGTTCTGCTTTGGCAACCACATAGCAACAGTGGTCGACTTGCGAACGCTCATTAAGTGCCAGCAGTTCTGCCTTGGCAATCATATAGCAACAGTAGTCGACTTGCCCAAGCCTATCAAGTGCCAGCAGTTCTACCTTGGCAACCACATAGCAACAGTGGTCGACTTGCCCACGTCTATCAAGTGCCAGCAGTTCTGCCTTGGCAATCACATAGCAACAGTGGTCGACTTGCCCACGCCTATCAAGTGCCAGCAGTTCTGCCTTGGCAATCATATAGCAACAGAGGTCGACTTGCCCACGCCTATCAAGTGCCAGCAGTTCTGCCTTGACAATCACATAGCAACAGTGGTCGACTTGCCCACGCCTATCAAGTGCCAGCAGTTCTGCCTTGGCAATCATATAGCAACAGAGGTTGACTTGCCCACGCCTATCAAGTGCCAGCAGTTCTGCCTTGGCAATCACATAGCAACAGTGGTCGACTTGCCCACGCCTATCAAGTGCCAGCAGTTCTGCCTTGGCAATCACATAGCAACAGTGGTCGACTTGCCCACGCCTATCAAGTGCCAGCAGTTCTTCTTTGGCAATCATATAGCAACAGTGGTCGACTTGCTCACGCCTATCAAGTGCCAGCAGTTCTGCCTTGGCAACCACATAGCAACAGTGGTCGACTTGCACACGCCTATCAAGTGCCAGCAGTTCTGCCTTGACAATCACATAGCAACAGTGGTCGACATTTCTACGCCCATCAAGTGCCAGCAGTTCTGCCTTGGCAACCACGTAGCAACAGTGGTCGACTTGCTCACGCTCATCAAGTGCCAGCAGTTCTGCCTTGGCAATCATATAGCAACAGTGGTCGACTTCCCAAGCCTATCAAGTGCCAGCAGTTCTACCTTGGCAACCACATAGCAACAGTGGTCGACTTGCCCACGCCTATCAAGTGCCAGCAGTTCTGCCTTGGCAATCACATAGCAACAGTGGTCGACCTGTCCACGCCTATCAAGTGCCAGCAGTTCTGCCTTGACAATCACATAGCAACAGTGGTCGACATTTCCACGCCCATCAAGTGCCAGCAGTTCTGCCATGGCACTCACATAGCAACAGTGGTCGACTTCTTCACGCCCATCAAGTGCCAGCAGTTCTGCCTTGGCAATCATATAGCAGCAGTGGTCGACTTGTCCACGCCTATCAAGTGCCAGCAGTTTTACCTTGGCACATAGCAACAGTGGTCGACTTGTCCACGCCCATCAAGTGCCATCAGTTCTGCCTTGGCAATCATATAGCAGCAGTGGTCAACTTGTCCACGCCTATCAAGTGCCAGCAGTTTTGCCTTGGCAATCACATAGCAACAGTGGTCGACTTGTCCACGTCCATCAAGTGCCATCAGTTCTGCCTTGACAATCATACTGCAACAGTGGTCAACTTGTCCACGCCCATCAAGTGCCATCAGTTCTGCCTTGGCAATCATACTGCAACAGTGGTCGACTTGTCCACGCCCATCAAGTGCCATCAATTCTGCCTTGGCAATCATACTGCAACAGTGGTCGACTTGTCCACGCCCATCAAGTGCTGACGATGCCATCCTCCGCCAGAATTGGTTGATATCAGCAACACGGACTTGACAATTGCCTCGTAACAACATCCCATCAGGGCACGCGCCAGGCTGAGGAGTGGACAGTATGGATTGAGGGAAGGGGAGATGGGAGCCCCAACAGAGGGGCGGGGGCAGGGTAATTGACGCTACGCGAGGGGTGAGAATGAGGGAGGGAGGGCATCGATCTCCCCGCAAGCGCAGCCTGCACCACTGACTATTCAACTCCCCTTCAGACCCATCACACACCGTCTTGTGGCGGTGGCTGCAGTCGATGCCGGCCGCTCTGTTTAGGCATAATGCAAAGTTGCCGAGAGCATGAAAAAATACATTAGACGTTTTGGGCTATACATAATCCATCATCAGTGAGGTAAAAACTGCAAGAGAAACAGCACAAAAAGTATTTGAGATAAATAGCCATTATTTGTGAATACAGATAAAATGTGGAAAAAATATGGGTATATATACATATATATAC
>SDVV010037168.1:0-10869 GCA_016164225.1 Gammarus roeselii
GTCTCACTCAGCGCCAACACATCTAACTTCCTCCTCAAAAACATCTCACCAATCTCCCTCCTCTTTACATCACTCGTACTACAGCCACGCACATTCAACGACCCCAACAATAGGGTTTGGAGAGGCGTGTGCTTCTCCTCCCCCCGCTCGTCTTGCCGTCTTCGAGGAAAGGTTTTTACAGAGAACGGGATTCCTAGCCCCTTCGCTCCGCCCCGTTTTGTCGTCTCCGACACGCTGGGGATTGCGGTAGCCGATTCTACTCCCGGCTACGGGGCGCCCCTTTAGTCGCCTTCTACGACACGCGGTGGATACGGTAGCACGATTCTAAAGCCCCGGCTACAAGGCAAATAGTGACAAATAGTGACAAAGGAAAAAGATCATATAAGTTCATCATGGGTGTTACTTGCACATTTGTGATCACATTTTGGAATGGTATCAGCTGAGTACTGCTTGGCAAGGCTCGATGGCTACGCCTGGAATATCCTACTCAATGGCGTAATAACACTCATTATCTACTACTGTGCAAACACTTCACAATACTAAACCTTATCTCAAAACATTCCGTTTCATACGAAATGTGATCCGAAAATATGATGCAACTTTGTGCTTACGAACTTTTGTCTTCAACTGTATAAAGTACTGCCATCTCTTTGTCATTAAACCTTTGAAGCAAACCATTTGATACAAATTTGCAAATTCAGCATTTGAAGCTGTGGCCGTAGAAAATTCTTCGTGTAGCAATTTACACAATTTATTGTCGTCTAACACAGCTGGCACTCACTTTACCGCCTGTGGGCCAACACAGAAAGCCCTTTCCCGCGAGCATCACAACTCGCCCCCGGAATGCGCTGGTTTCTCATATGTTTAAACGTGAGTTTAAACATGAAAGGCCAAAAACATACTTCTTGCAATGCCTTGAGCTAAAAAATGCTACTTGCAATGCCTGATTTATCGGCAGCCTCGAGAGATTTTATGGGAAGCGCAAAAAAATGTACGTAATACATAGTAGCTATTTTACAATCAGCTGCACTAGATTGTTGTCAGCTGCACTATACAGTTGTCATACGCATGACAAGTAAAATCCTTCTATCACCCATCGAAAGCGACACCAATCAAGGGAATCATCGTGACCCGCTACACGGTTCTAGCATTGATGCAGCGCTCACCCTCGTGAAGAGCTCGACGGGCCAGGGCCTCAAACTCCTCGAAGGAGTCGAGGATGTAGGAGTGCTCCTCTCGAGGGTGGGAAGCCATGTCGTACAGCTCCTGCAACGCGATGAGATAACAGTTACTGGGGTTTCGAGCGCGTTCGAGTCAATGCCCTTCTAGGGTCAAACGTCAAGGCGTCAATCATTGATGCATAAAGGTTATCGCCCATTCCCGAATTTTATTTGTCTATAGGTATGCTTAGGGCGTTATAGTCATAACCCCTGCAGCAAGAGACCCAGCGGAAGGGTTCAGAGAATTACCATCGCAGATCAGCAAAGAAGCTGGAGCCCTTGGGCGAACAGGCATTGTACAGAAAAATGAAAATACATAGCAAATTGTTCGACGTCAACGAGGTTGATTGTATACTGGACGATTTGTGAATAATTGCTTAATGGCATTTGTAGAAACTGTTAGTCAAATATTGAGAGCAATAAGTATCTCACAGAATGAAATAATAGAGCTAGTTAACTGATAAACTTTGAAAGGACTAAATCACATTATGAATAAAAGGTAAGGAAATTAGATTAGAGTGACGAGGCTTTCTGGAGCTGGAGCTTTCTTCCTTTTGGCGTCGAATGTCAAACCAGCAACAGTGCTGCATCAAGTTAGTCTTTGTTTATTTTCTTTTTATGTTTGAGTAAGGTTTACTGCTGCGCAAAGTCACAAAGTCCTCTACGCGACGAACGTCAAAGGCATGTACGGGTGCCACAGGAGGTACAGGAACTCCTAATGTCAGATGCAGTGGCAATGCAGTGGCCATATGGTCCCAGCACTCCCCGGATGTCAGTAAGGAGGAATAACACACTATCTACCCCGCTTCAGAGCCCCAAGGATCCGCAGTAGCCCTTAAGGTACCGGGCTACATGCTCCAACACCTGCTAAGGGTGAAGATGAAGAAGAGACAGAAAACGGGGATCCCATGCATGAGATCTACACTAGGTGTAGGAAATTTCACGCATGAGAACAGCAAGAACGGAAAGAAGAAGAAATAGTCGTAGAAAAAAATTGCATAAAGAAAAACGCAACTTGGCTGTCATTTGCCACTCGAAAAGAGAAAAGTTAGAATCGGTATGTGTATGTGTGCAACGACTATTGGGGGAGTTGTTAAGAAGGAGTCCGAGACATGTTTAAGGATATTTGAACTAAACATAGGATGCAAATGAGGTAAATAAAAAGAAAGTAAATCAGGATGGGGGAGAAAATGAGAGATAGTGAAGTGTGAAGAAGAAGGGAGTCTGAAGGGAAATAAGGGTGTTGGCACCCTCCCTCCCCCACAGGTTGGACCGTGACTCCGCGTGGACCATGAACCAAACAGATGCCTGGAGAGGGTAAAAAGTAAAGAAACAAATGGCCAAATGTAAACTTTTGTTCCTCAATTTCAAGATGATAGAAACCACATACAGTTGGCCAATACGGCTGGTGCAGTACGCCAAGTCGACACTACGCTATACCTCGATATACTACTTGTAAAGGTAGCAGCAGTGGGAGGGGCTTAACGTTCCCAGTAAATCGGTGACGTCAGCAAGGTTGTCCTTATTTGCTGCTACCTTTTATGTCTATGACATTACCAAGCAGGGTTCAGCCCCTCACACAGTAGCTACCATCTCCTCAATTAAACCGTGATACTACTCGCCTCCACGTTGCCGTTCCTGATGCCGAAGGTAAAGATCCTGACGCCGCGCCTCTTAAGTGCCTCAGCAGCAGGCCGAGGGTCGCCTCCGTTACTATAGCCGTCGGTAACCAAGAACACGGCCTTGGCGGAGTGGGGTCGAGCTCCAGATAGCACTCTCTAGTGGGTGAATAAACCGAACAGAATAATTGATGATCTTCATTCATGCACAAACGTTATGGTATCCTTCTATTGCATTTACGTGAACACACTCAATCTAAAATTCTATGGGAGGCATAAAAGGATACAACCAGTGCTTTCTAATGTGTAGTGGAGCATAAAGAAGAGGAAAGGGAGGAAGACTGGTAAACCATCACTGTTTGAAGGCATGGAGCCACAACGCTCAAACGGGCCACACTTGGTCATTTTTTAAATATTAAAACTGAAGGGGCTTCTTAGTCATAGTGAAAACCGTTCATGGAGAGACGATATTTCAATCAGTGATACGGCGTAAGCGCCATCGTGTCCCACCTATATTTTCTCCGGGAATGGTTCAACCTCATTAGAATGTGCTTATGACGGACATAGACCTTCGGCATATAAGTTTTCATAGGTGCCTCTCTTCCACCTAGCAATGGCTCGAACTTGATTTCTTTACATAAATCTGATTTCTTTTATTAGGAGCGCTCTTCATCGTGTTCACGACTGCTCTCGTGACAGGTACCACTCTCACTTGCGACTTCAACATGGCACGCATGGTGAATGTGCACCATTGCCTGCTACTCTAGCATGGCCCCCACGATGACATGTGCTGCATCACTTGAGCGGCCAATATGGTCCCAATGATACCATGTGCTACCTCGCATGCGGATATAACATGACTCCCATGACATAGGTGCCTCCTTCCTCACCTGTGCTTCCAACTAAGTGCCCATGATGCCATAAGCCCCTTCACGTGTGCCTCCAACTAAGACTATACTTGCGCTTCCTAACAAGTCTTCAAGATATCATGAGCATTTTCACGTGGGCCTAGAACATAGGCCCACGATGCTATGAATCCACTCACCAGCGCCTTCATCGCGGTCATCATGAAGCCATGGGCCCCCTCAGGTGAGCATAAAACATAGCCCCCATGATGCCATGACCCTTCTCACCTGGGCCTCTATCATGGCTCCCATGGTGTAGGTGCCACCTCCCATGAACCGTATCTTGGGCATCTGCCACTCGAGCAGCACGCACTTGTGGTTGTGGTGGGTGGGCGACGACACGTGGTTAATGGCGACATTGACCTGCCAAAGATGAAGCCGCATAGGTTAACGTACGCAATAAGAACTTGGAGAAGCTACCGAAAACGTAATCGTTGTGTACACAGAAAAAAACAGACTTGTGCTGTGTATTCACACTAAAGTACTGTACAATTGGCACAGCTAATAGATTCCAGTTAAGTGCCAAGGCTTACCAGTGTACTGGAGTCAACGTCCTCCGTGCACCGAAGAGGCATAGCTTATAACTGAATGGTTTGTATTGCACAGGTTCAAAACAATAGGAGAAATATGTCGGTTTAGTTTTGTGGTAGCTATTGTGCAATATATATGTGGATAAGGAGTTATTTTTTCAAAAAGTTTGGGTTTAAAAAAAAAAAGAACAATTTTCTGTAGAAGTAGCTACGCATTCATAAGTTTGATGTTGCCAACTACTCACTTGAGAATTATACAGTATAGCTAACATGTTAAAAGTAATTTAATCATTGATGGTTCTAAAATAAAACAAAAAAACGATAGTGTCGTAAAATTTCATAATACTGGACTTCAACTAGTCTGATACTATTAGTAGTTACTAGTTACTAAGAAAACGCGTACGTAGGTGGCGGCTACTAGTCATAGTATTGCAGTAAACTTCAACAATTCTAGATTTACACAAATCCTAAATAATAATTTTGTGGAAGATATTTCAACTAAGAGTGAATTTATTCGTGGAATTTAGTGAGAAAAGTTCTCCCGATGTGTTACCATAACCGAAAAAATCCATACAATATAAAAATTCCCGTGGGACACAACGTCAATTCATTCTTTGAGTTACTCGAACAATCAAGATTTTTCCTCCACTCTACCTCATTACTCCTCTGCGAGGTCGAAAGAGTAGATCTTTGATGAAAGGAGCTTAACTTACCCTGTCTTGGCTGCTGAAGGTGATCACAGCGACTCTGGTCTGGTTGTAGGATACGGTGAAGTCGGCCAAAAGCTTCTTGACGAACTTGAGCTCGTTGAAGAAGTTGTCGGCCCCCACTGAGGACGAGGAGTCGACCAGGAAGACCAGCTCTACAGCTTGGCTCGGAGTCTGGAGGAGGTAGGGAGGAATTCGCATGACTACAGCAGAGACACTCAGTTCCGTTTACAGAACGCGCATGGGAGCGAGGATTGGCGTAGGCACTCCATACTAAGTCTGTGACACTTGCATTTCCAACGACACCTGACAGTTTCAAATAACCAGAACTACGACGTCTACAAAGGCGGCAAGTAGTGGCATTCACTTTCGTTATTGGGTACCTCTACTTCGACAGCAGGTGCAACAATGTGTTATACACTGGAATGCAGATTTAAAATAACAATGGATTGCATTCACAGATCGCCCTTTTGGTGGCTGCACGACAGGTCGTCAACTGAAAACATGAGCCTTATAATGACACAAACCACCTTTTACGTTGTTCTTCTTCTTCTTCAAGAACGAGGAGTTGTAAGAAGTAACGTTAAGCGACCACGAGGGAGGAGTCCAAGTCTTTCTTCTAGCGATAACAACAAACATGTTTGGAGTACCATCCAGCCTGCACAGCCATGACTCTCAAGGAGGAGCCCATATCAGGTAGAGATAGTACGTGTGTTGCCCAAAGAGTTAGAATAGCTCACGATAGCCAACCTCTTCGGTGCTAACAGTTTGAAAGCACGACTTGCAGAGAGTCGGAACACACTATGGTAGACCTAGCAAACACATTGTTTCACATGCACTCACGCTGCAAAGAGGAACGCATCTGTTACGATTCGTGTGCTCGGAAACAATGAGTGATGTTTTGTATCCCTTCCGATGCAGTAATGCTGCAATGCTGTGTTCAACGCACTGCACCGGTTGCAATGCAGTGTTCAACGCACTGCACCGGCTGCAATGCAGTGAGTAACGCACTGCACCGGCTGCAATGCAGTGAGTAACGCACTGCACCGGCTGCAATGCAGTGAGTAACGCACTGCACCGGCTGCAATGCAGTGGGTAATACACTGCACCGGCTGCAATGCAGTGGGTAATACACTGCACTTGCTGCAATGCCATGAGTAACGCACTGCAACGGCTGCAATGCAGTGGGTAACGCGCTACACCGGCTGCAATGCAGTGGGCAGCGCACTACACCGGCTGCAATGCAGTGGGTAACGCGCTACACCGGCTGCAATGCTGTGGGCAGCGCACTACACCGGCTGCAATGCTATGAGTAACGCACTACACCGGCTGCAATGCAGTGGGCAGAGCACTACACCGGCTGCAATGCAATGAGTAACGCACAACACCGGCTGCAATGCTATGAGTAACGCACTACATCGGCTGCAATGCAGTGGGCAGCGCACTACATCGGCTGCAATGCCGTGGGTAACGCACTACATCGGCTGCAATGCCGTGAATAACGCACTACACCGTTGCAATGCAGTGAATAACGCACTACACCGGCTGTAATGCAGAACGTAACACACAATACAGCTGTCCAATGAGGCAGTATCCGAGCGTCGGGCGGATCATCTACAAGATGGCCTGCTTGCGGTGGCGGCGGCTAGGACTCAACCCTATCGAAAGTCCTCTACCTCCACAGTTCACGTCGTTGTTGCATGACCTCGACGTGGACGTAGCCAGAGCCGCAACACATTCATCCAATTATCCCTACAGGGGAATAAACAGCGTCCTTTTCCGAGCCAGTGAGATAGAATTAGAACCTGGTGTCAACATTTAGAAAAGTTCCAGCAACGATCGTTCATTCATGCGTCGGATTTCAGCAATTTAGTGCGGACACACAACACAAAACTATGCTCTGTCGTTCACAATAATAAAAATATACCCCATGGGCGGCGATGCGTTGACCGTCACCCAACCCATACCATTAATAAATACTTCAACAATAACACCCTCCCTGCAAGAGTGGCCTCTCTCCTGGGCGTCTGGCAGTCTCGCCTTCGCCGATTCCGACAGCGGCGGCTCCTCAGCCTGCGGTGCAACATATACAACCCAGCACAGGGCCCCCATGTAACCTCACAAAACCCACACCACCAAATCCACCCTTTCGTCTTGTATCAACCCAACTACTTCAAACTAATGTCGGACTACAGAACATATTACAACTTAACATACAAGACATTGGTAAGATACAGATGGAACTCACGCATTTCTTCCACACACACCGCATTACCATCGTTCTACTTCAAGTAACTTGACTGACACAATAATCTAAGACACCAAAGTTTCCATGATACCCAACACTTCGTCACGACCGTCCCAACAACGACGATGGTGGCAGCCTCATTGCACTCCAACAAGTTACACTTCACGAACAACAGCAAAAGAGATCAGGCTGATTGGGCTAGACGAGAGGCTGCCTACAGCACAGCAATACCTACCAAAGAGCATCAGGCTCACCGACCGACGGTGTCCAGGTCAACATTCTTCCGTGATCAAAATCACGGGGTTTCCTTCCATCAAATCGAACCATTTCACTACAAAATGCGTAGACACAAAAACATTACAATCCAAGTTCATTGAACACTTCATACTTATTCTATGTGATCCTTGGGTAAATCGTACACGAAGCCTCTTATTTGTCTTAGATGCTATCAGCGTGAGTTTTTCTTTCCAACATTTCAAGCAATGACTGCACTAATATTGAACCAGCGGGCCGAGGAAGGTGTGCGTGTTCATGAAGGTAACCGCTTCTACAGCGGCTGCCCTCGCCACTCTTACACCCCCTCACTATCATAGTCACGTTAGTGATGTTACGGAAACAAATTGCTGCTCGTCCGACCGACAAGAAGGCTGTGCGATAAGCGGCCTAGGGACGTTTAGGGACCGACAAGGAGGCTGTGCGATAAGCGGCCTAGTGACGTTGTAGGGACCGACAAGGAGGCTGTGCGATAAGCGGCCTAATGACGTTTTAGGGACCGTCAAGGAGGCTGTGCGATAGTCGATCTAGTGACGTTGTAGGGACCGACAAGGAGGCTGTGCGATAGTCGACCTAGGGACGTTTAGGGACCGACAAGGAGGCTGTGCGATAGTCGACCTACTGACGTTGTAGGGACCGACAAGGAGGCTGTGCGATAAGCGGTCTAGTGACGTTTTAGGGACTGACAAGGTGGCTGTGCGATAGTCAATCTAGTGACGTTGTAGGGACCGACAAGGAGGCTGTGCGATAAGCGGTCTAGTGACGTTTTAGGGACTGACAAGGTGGCTGTGCGATAGTCGATCTAGTGACGTTGTAGGGACCGACAAGGAGGCTGTGCGATAGTCGACCTAGTGACGTTGTAGGGACCGACAAGGAGGCTGTGCGATAGTCGACCTAGTGACGTTGTAGGGACCGACAAGAAGGCTGAACGATGTGCGGCCTAGTGACGTTGTAGAGACGCACAATTATTTCAAAATCTCGGCTCGACAGTTTGATCCACGAAATATCTAACGCGGTTTGAATGTTACGCGAGCTTTTTGGCGTCGATCACTCTGCTAGCCGCGCGCTGGATGAGCCTGACGTGCCTCTGCTCGTCTGGCTAGCAGCGCAACATTGGCAACCACGGAGGGAAATTAATGCAAACGCAGTTTCGGTTGCTACCATTCAGCAATAAAGGAAATGCTGTTCGAAACAAATTTAATATGATGATCGAAATGAAAAGGCATTTGTCCTGACTGGAATAAACCGAAAAACATTCAGAAATGTAGATGAGAAATTACTTGTCATGTTAATAACGGGTTGACTTTTTTTATATTTAATCAGCGGATGACTACCAAATTTAGGGAACACCGTGAAAAATAAAAGTACATATACGTGACTCACTTGATATATGAAGTAAGTTAAATCTTGCATCATGTATAAATAACATGGAAAAGCAGTTGCTTTAATTTACTTGCATCTCCAATCATAGCCAATGGTACGGCATTCAAAATGCCCTACCCCTGAAGTACCTTCAAAATAACGTGCAATTCGTTATATTAATGGTACTTCAAAATACCTTCAAAATAACAAATTGCACGTTACGGTAGCAAAAACTTCAAAATTCAAGTTCTGAAATAAATGTTTGTTTTGTCGTACTCGCAATAGCATTAAAATCATGTATTGCATGTCAACAAAACTCGCACCAGATCGACGGATGGACAAACATTACTTTGGAATCCGGGTGCAAAACCTTTCGAAGGATGCACGACACTCGTCGATCTGCTGCAAAACAGAGCATCTATGGAGACCATAGTTCTCCATGCCAGGGCTGCGAAACGATCAGTCCAGAGCGGAAGAGACCCATCATTCCTATATTTGTAACCCTAAATTGAGCAGCTCGACATCTGACTTCGAGATAGCGCCTCCCATCACATGTCTTGAGCGTTTACATGCAATGCTGTGTTTATTATTCTCTATTATAAGATCTTTGATCAAGGTGGCTCTTTGATCAAGAATCAATTGCTTCAGCTAGACGCTTGTAACGATCTTCATGTTGGATGACGATCCGTGCATTCTTCATGTTGGATGACGATCCCGTGCATTCTTCCTGTTGGATGACGATCCCATGCATTCTTCATGTTGGATGACGATCCCATGCATTCTTCATGTTGGATGACGATCCCGTGAAATTCAAGAATGCTCTGAAGCTTCTTGAATTCCAATAACAAATCGACAAGTTGAAGTCAGTGAAGTAACTCGGTAAGTTACCATGACACCTAGGTGAGAATTAGGCCCGTGCCGCACATCTAAGATGAATAAGAAGTTTGACACAAATGTCAGAGCCAAACAAGCTGAAACAACAAAGCGAATAGTTTGGTTTGGGTTTCAGTTTTAGGAAGCTGCTCGAAGCTCAAATGATCACAAAAAATAAATCAATTATTTTCAACAATGTCGCGTTTTGACAGCAGACAATATCCATTTCAAATTTTTTTACACGTGGAATCACTTCACTATGGCAGTTACTTCCGTCAATAGCTACCCAAGCAAGATATATCGTACGTCAAATATTGAATACAGTTTTGAATAAAGGATTCATGTCATTACATGCCTCAAGCAAGTCACACTGACGTGATCTATCAGGGATATATTAAAGAAGTGAATGGGATAACCAAGCTTTTTGATAAAATCATTCAAATGAAGGTCCAGATATTTCCTTCTTTCCCATTATAACCCAAATGTTTGCCCTCAAAAAAACTGCTAGTCCCCCACAAAAAAAAGTTTTTTTCATAAAATCCGCACGTGTCATATTTTTTGAAGGAATATTCTTCTTTACAATCCCGATTTAAAGACATTCACTGAAATAATTAATACATGAGTTCCCCGTCTAAAAAAGTTGACAATAACCGAGAAAGCGCCCTTATAAGATACTAAAATATTGGCAAAGCTTGCTGGTGTCAACTGCACAAAATGAAGCACCAACTGTAGCGCAAATACTCCTGTACAAATAAGACGTAAATGAAAGACCCTGGAAACCTGAGACACGGTCATGGAAATCAATCAAATAAATACCAGTATTAAAAGGGATAGGTGCATCCTGATGGTAATTCAACTATACGACGATCAATCAAATAAAGGTAAGGATTAAAAGGGATAGATGTATCTTGATGGTAATTGAACTATACGACAAATCCTGACTACTATAAAAAATAAATTCCCTACAAAAAGTGAGTCATGAACTCGAGGCGCTCTCTGTGATTATTCTCACTCGTAATAGTAGTAGGTATAGGTGCAAAACGCGGATGTGAAGGAATTAGATAGGGATAAATAGAGTTAGTTTTGGCGCGATGCATGCACCTTGACTCACCGAGCGTACGGGGTAAGCGCA
>SDVV010037169.1:0-10869 GCA_016164225.1 Gammarus roeselii
ACATTAGAAGAAAAAGTATGTAAAATAGAGCCGTGTGGAATGGATTTGATATGTACATCGCACAAAATAATGACTGAATATCATACATATCCATCAAACTTGAATGAAAATATATAATTATTGGTTAAGTTGGTTAGAATGACTTGATCTTTAAACCTAACATCGCGTATAACTGATCCACAGTGAAAATGTAACAAATTGAAGTGCATTAGTTCTCTTGGATCCTACCTGCTGAGTCTCATCCGAACATGTAACAGAGATATCGATAAATTCTGGAATCTAAACATCTAGAAAAGGATATTTGCTGGATCAAATTGGATAAAATGTATTAAACTGCTTGTGATATGACAAATATACAGCCCTAGTGGATAGATTCATACATATCGATATCATACATAACATCAAAATTGATTAGATACATAACTATTGAATAGAATAGGTTAAGATGCCTAGGTAATAATGTATTTGACAGTGTATGGTAACTCTTATTGCATTCATCGATATTTCATCTATGTTGTCGTACATTGATATATATTTCGCTAATTATGTACCTTAGACATGGTTTATATCCTAGATATTGTGGATTGCGGACCTTACAACGCAGATCTATATGAAAAATTGTTAGCGTGAATTTATTCAATATTTGATATAATAGACGAAACTGTTAGGAGTAGCACATCCATCATAACGAAACAAAAAATTCAACAGTAAAACCGTACACAAATCTTGCTAACCCTTCAACACTCGTAACACTCACTGACGTATGGGGTAAGCTTACATAAACGTTTTGAACTCGAAAGTCCACAAACGAGCGATGACCTAACATTACTCAAAACTGGTCAATATTACCGGACTTGAAACAAGCAAAGTGAAAAATATATCTGTATGTAGGCACACCATCAGCTAAAGATTGGTTAAACTACAGAGTAAAGTAGATAGATTTGATAAGGATGAAGGTCAAATCAATAAAGAAAATACCTAACATAAGTATGAAACTGGGAAAAACAGGTTAAGATAGGTTTTGGTGGGTTAGTTTTAGTGCCCCACTACAATACAGACCTAAAGTGAAAAATGCTACAGTGAATCTGGTGAATGCTCGAATAAGACCTGTATTCTGAATTAGAACGCAGACTCATAACAAAGCCTGAATTGATCAATAACTTCCAAGTGTCTAAACTGCAAACGTCTTACAGATATTTATAAAAGAACGACATGCAGGAATAACCATCAAGTAAAGACCTGCGATTGGATAACGTAATCGAGATGTACAATCAATTATTGAAGAATTTCAACACTAACACTCAGCACAAATCCGGTAGATTAGTTCTCCAAGACAACATGGAACCGGACTAAAATGCAGTGTCGAGAGGTAAAACCTAC
This sequence comes from Gammarus roeselii, assembly GCA_016164225.1. Classification (NCBI taxonomy): domain Eukaryota; kingdom Metazoa; phylum Arthropoda; class Malacostraca; order Amphipoda; family Gammaridae; genus Gammarus; species Gammarus roeselii. The sequence continues at coordinate 1,381 of SDVV010037169.1, forward strand.
CAATTTGTGAAGCATTACATCCAACTAAGCATATTTTATACCCAACATTCCATGAATTTAGGCAAAAAAATGTAAAACAAGAACTAAAGAATAGCTAAATAAGATTTTCTACTCTACCCTAAGCAACAAAGATCAACTATTATATACGGTGTATCCTACCACACCCAGATGATAAATCCTAGTCCGATATCCTACGTGATCTGGTTCACGAATAAGAATATATACTAACATAACATCCATACTAAAAATATGACATTTAACAGAGAGTTCATGCGAATAATGGTATTTTTACTACGATACCATTCAAATCTATGATAAATTCCTAGACCTAACTGATTCTATGCCTCTAGCAGTACAAAATCGATGCCCACTGTGTCATAGAAATGAACTCTATAATGCTTTACTAGATCACTTCTTAGCAATCTACCACTGATATATAACAAATTTAGAGGTAACACACAGTCATGATACGATGTCACAGACGTACCATGCATCTGTTAACCCATCGCCTCTGAACAGCCTCGAACAAAGACACATCCTGAACATAACCAAAATCTTGACACATGTACAGCGGTCATGAATGAGTCTCGGAAAGAGTGTGGCCATGAAAAGCTAGGCTTCTGTTTACTGATGACTTAAGTAAACCACTACAACGATGAGTAGCTTGTTGCATAACCTCACTAACAAACCCATGGAACTTAAGATCGACGTCTAAAGAACGTACATAATTCACGTTGAACATGGATGAACTCCAAAATGACAACCAAAGAGTGTAAACCACCTCAACACTAGGACCCATCTATCCAGTAAATCGTCTTCTAAACGTTAAACAACATATTTGCAAGGGATCAATGACGAAAATTCCACAAAAATGCAGTACGGACTTGACCTCTTGAACATACATTCGGATGACTATCGTGGAAAAAAAATTACCAACAACAACATACATAAAATAGCTAAATAAGATGCTCTACTCTGCTATAATTCACATAAAAAGTGTAATACATTATGGTATCCATTCTAATAAATCGGTCTATTTACACAAACAAGCATAAACAGAACGAGCTTTTGTCTCGGGACTCTCTAACTCCTCCTAAATATTGAAGAATAGGTGTACAATAAATATACAATACCCTAACAGCAAGACCAAGTTTGTAACAAATCGTCTAATCTATATCTATAATAACCACGTCGAATATTGTATCAGGATGACAGAAGATATATAAAACATTACAAATAAACGACACATAACTAATTAGACCTGAACTAATGTTCTATATTGTAGATACAAACGTAATATATCCTAAATTGTATAAATAACCACCAGATTGCATTGAGGATGGAAATTCAACAGAGAACCTACAAAACTGAAAGACCTATATTCAACCATACCCAAAACATACATTAAAAACGTGATGAAAGCGAATAAACTAGCATTTAACCAAAAAAACAAGAAATGTGAATAAGATACCAAGACATACGAGCGACACAACTGAAACCTATAGTAAATACGGTATAGTACCAAAATCTAATGAAATTAGCCACAACTTCTGTACAAAACATGGATAAATTAACACCTCTTTAACTAAAGTAACTACGGCCTAATCGTAACAGAATTTTATATACACATATAAAAATACCAAAATGATGCACAAACGTACCAATTATGCCTGAAATAATGTGGAAGATGCAACCCTGAAATACCCTAAAATGCTCAAAACTGTGTGAGTTAACAGATCGAAATTCCAAAAACAACACAAAATTCAATATAAATCAATCGAACGTTACTAAGTAAACATAACATAATATTTTAACCTACTTAATCCATATCGTTCAGGTATTTTTGCTATTGGAACACCGCGTCAATGGAACACTGATATATCTGGTTATAACCTGGATAATGCAATATGGGGTAGATAGATTTTCGAAACGAAGATAAAGCATCATAAGAAAAAATATATATACATCAACCCGCAAACAACCTGACAAATAATCCTTACTATTTCTATAGATATTATATACATATGAAATAAATAGATGGGAAACACAGAACCTTGCCTGCAATCCTACCTTAAGCTGGTACAAACAGGGCCGTTCGCACACTAAGGCTGCAAATTGAGTTATAAGACATGCCTACCGCACTAATCCTATAAAAGAATATATAGTAATAAATGAACAAAACATACAAAAATATCCCAAGCCCCCACCGCTACGAACCCACAAATCACGCATCGAATGAGTCAATTATACTCTTAAGTGATTCTTCTCTAGGAATGATTCAGTCATCCTGTAAATATTGTATCTATTTTCCTTCATCGGTTAGCTCACAAAGAAATACGAATGAATGGGTTACTGCAGGAGTAAGTAAAGCTTAGCGCAAGGGTACTGATTTATACAATCGGATAAAAATAACAATAAACTTATTGAATCTATGCTACGTGTAAAATTGATCAACAGCGAGCAACGTAGAAAATGATATCGAGGTTGAAAATTCATCATGAACGCGTCTGGAAATCAACATTTGTGCAAGAAGAATATATGTGGAGTATTGGCCTTTAATACAGCTTGTAAATTATTATGTAATTGTAAGTATCAATTAGAAAATATCTTATAAATGTATGTTCATCAACATCCCGAAAAACATTCAGAGGCACAGCATTGAACATGCAATATGACATGCAACGAAGTAGCAATATTCACCCCCAAACATTGAATTTGCTAATACACTTATTAAATATATAACCTGTTAACATGTATAAGCTTTCCGCTCACTGACCCCCGTCCTACCCTACGCCCCCCGCTCCCGTTTCTGCGTGAACCCCCGTACGGTCGCTTGAGTCAAGGTTGCATGAGTTGCGCCCTACCCCCCACCCACCAAAAGTGACTCTTGAATGCCATTTTTCGCACCTATATATACTACTAGTAGAGGCTGTGAGCTGAGCTCTTAGCGATGACAGATGCAGTAGCAGGTGGTGAGAGAGGCCGAGTAGAGGCTGTGAGCTGAGCGCTCAGCGATGACAGATGCAGTAGCAGGTAGTGAGAGAGGCCAAGTAGACTCGAGCAGGGTAGTGTGTTGAGCGCGGGAGTAAGAGTACCGAATCAGCATGACGGCGTAGGTGCTGTGAGCTGGGTGTGCGTAGATGCTGTGAGCTGGGTGTTCGTAGATGCTGTGAGCTGGGTGTGCGTAGATGCTGTGAGCTGGGTGTGCGTAGATGCTGTGAGCTGGGTGGTACAGTATACGAACTCACGTGTTATTGCTAGTTCAAATTCGTATAACTGCCAAGTATAGAGTTTTCATTTTCAATTACTTTCAAAGACCATCGTCATCCTAAAGTACATGTGCACATAATTTAATGGGTTTCGGCCAATATAATGAGGTTCGGCCAATATAATGCGTTTCGAACAATATTTTGTCATCAAAATGTACACGTTCGTGTTTGTTCACGAAATAAATGGACGCAGGAAGGTCGTCAACAATACACGGGAGCGGAAGTGGGCCAAGAGAGATGACGAGATGGAATATATTTACACATACATTGTTCACACCAGGTTCATCTGTGAGTTGCAAGTTGTCATTACAGGTCAGTGACGCGTACCGCGCCGGCCTCGTCAGAGTTCCCGTCCCCTCCAGCGTCTCCTGGCCTCAACACCAGGACGATGACATCAACGTTGCCCGTTCCCTCTTCCCATTCTTCCAACTGAGTCTCGGCACCCGAAATGTCTACGTCCGTCGGTTCCGTAGTGTACCCTTCTTCTGACCCGGAGCAGGAGGGAGGACTCCCCTCTCGATGTTCAGAATGCCCCTCGCCATCTATCATCTCGGTGCTGCGGCTTCCACCGGAAGGAGAGGAGCAGTCGTCAGTCATCGAGTCCTGGTTTCGTCCGTCTACTTGGTCGTATTCTCCTTCGGTGAGGGTGGCATCGGTGTCCCTCTCCTTGTCGCTCAGTACCCCAACCTGCCCCGAATGCAAGGCAGAGTCTGCGTGCTCGCTACTGCCACTCGACCAGCTGCTGCAATCTGTCTCGTAGCGCCCAGGGCCTCGAGAGGACCTCGTCTTCAGAGTTTTTTTTGGATAGATAGTACCAGCGGCCGCGGTGGAGGTGGCGTCGCTCTCGAAAGTTTCACAACTCACTCGACGCGTCGAGCAAAACTCTTCTTGTTCGCTGACGCTGTGTTCGTCTACAGAATATTTGGAATACTGTGAGCTCGAATCATCGATGGAGGACAAGGAATCTGAGTCATACGAGAAATATTCTTCAGTTAGGGAAGTGTCGGAATGTCCCATTCCATCCGCTGCATCGTCTTGGTACTTTAGTTTCCTAGTACCTCTTTCCTTCAGTTTTGCTTCTTTGATCGTCATAGATAAATCCGATGCAAACCGAGATGGCGGGCGGCTGGCGTTGGACTCCGTTCTGTCAATTTTTACGACCTTCCTGATGAATTTCTGTTTAGTTCGTTCGTGAGAGTGAAGGAGTAAGGGCTCCATATCTCTGGACTTTTTTTCGTTAGTCAGGGCACCGGCGTAATCAACTTTGTCATCAAAGACTTCCTGCGAGTCATCTTCGGATGAGCAGGACTCGTTTGACGAGTCATTAGACGATTCATCGGGGGAGTATCTAGATACTGACCGAGAAATACTCCTTAATATTTTAGCCACAAATCCTTGTTTCGTGGATCTGCTGCTCCTAATATGAGAACTACTTTCGGAGGTGCTGTCGCTGTCTACCGATTGTAGCCCATCTATACTGTCATCTTTAATTGCATTTGTTGCAACCCCTTCACATTGGCGAGTCAGTCTAGGATTGAATAAAGATTTTCCAATCAGAATTTTGTATGCCTTGCTATTGGGCTCGGGAGCTGAAACCTTCCTCGGCATGGTATCCACATTGGGTGTCAAAAACTCCCTTGAATTCCTTTGTTTGTATTCATCAGTACCCTTCGTTTCGCGAGGAGTGAAGACCATCGGCGAACAGGCGTGTGATATCCTCACGCCTTCCATAGGCGGACTGACAGGGCAAGCTTGTGACACGAAGTTTACAGCCTTGGAAGGAACTGTATTGGCGTTTACATTATTGAACGCAGAAGTGGGAACATTTGAACCCAATGATTTTGGCGAAGAAGGATGAATGTTACTGTCTGAGTATGCCCGATGATGTGTGGCAACGAGAGGTGTCGCCAAATGTGACCCTGACCCTACCGTATCTTGACTAACAATGCGTTGATTGGCTGAAAAATCCGCATGGACTTCTGCAGATTCGGATTTGCATTGACGCCGACGAGTAATGCTTGGCTGCAGAGGAAACTGACGCGACTTGGCATTACGGTTAGACGCGTGCTCTGGGGAATCGATGGCGGTGCCAATAGGTTCGGGTTTGAGTAGGTGAGCAATGTCAGTGTCACTTTGGACGTCGATCAGAATTGTAACACCATCCGAACTGACCGCGCGGTACATACTTTGTCGCTGTTTCATCATTATGGTGCCGTTAGTGGGCTCTTCTGCTGACTGGCTGAATGAACCAATGCCCAAGCGACACAAGGCACACACACCTGCTCTTGGCCCTCCAACAGATCGTTCAACGTAAGTCCTATTTTGTTCTGAATGGCTAGGGAGGAATTCGGCCGTTGGTCCACCCCGACTAATGGCTGTGATCGGATGATGCTTAACTTCGTGGCTATGAGTGGATGCTTGATCAGGGAGGGATTTCCTAACATAAAGGTCCGCATTAGACTTAACACGTTGTCGTTTCTCCTCTTCGTATGTCAAGGGAAAATCTATGGAGTCAACAAGATCTATTGAGTTGCATGAACAACACCCTGCAGCACAAACCTGCCGACGAAGGTTGACTCGTTCTCGAGAGGAGCTTGTTTGTGAACCGCCTGCTAATGCCCGGCCTTCGTTGCTGCAATGCATCTCATTGGCCAAGAGAGTGCGATCTTCGTACGCTTTGAGCGAGCTACTTTCCTCGCTCCCCGAACTGATGCGGGGGGCAAAAGGCGCTCTCAGGAGGTCCACAGACAGTCCCCCGTCGCCGGGTCCACTTCTCGGATCGAAAGGTAAACTGTCTGCCAACTGTAATCCTGCAAGCCCAATTATAGGAGGCAGTGAAGTTACGTTGATTCGTGTTTTTGTCGCGAGTTTTTGAATGTTTGGGATCATTTCGTTTTCTCCGGTGTCCAGATCGCGAATATCATTGAACAAACTCGCATTTGATTGGGTGAGAATTTCTTCCAATTCAATGGACGAACTCTTGGTCGAAAAGCCGTCCGGTTCGTCACTGCAGCTCCTTACGACGAACGCGTCGTTCGAGGTCGACAAAGAACACCTGCCTTCGGTGTACCTCAGAACTCCTCCTTCTGATCTTTCTGGAGCAATGCGAGCATTACGACACTGCCAGTGTTTCTTGCTCTGACTCTCCGCAACGATGCGTGTGCTCGCAGGCAACGCAGAGTAACTATTTTCTCTCACAAACATGTTTATTTTTCTTGATCGTTCTTCAGATTCTTGTTGTTTGGTGGTGACTACCCGCCTTCGGACGGACACAGCAAGGCGATCATACTGAAGCTTTGCAGACCTTGGTGAGGCGCTTCCTTCATGAGCGTCATTTGAAGACCAATGTGAAGTGCCCTCTACTTGAACAACACATGTTTTTGGAGACCTTGGCGATTCCATCCATTCTTGAGCAACGTTTAGAGACCTTGGTGATTCTTTAGATTCTTGGGAGGCCATTGGAGATCTTTTTGCAGCACTCCCTCCCTGGACAACGCCGTCTATTGGAGACCTTGATGAGTCCCTTACTTCCAGATTGACACCGTCCCTTGACCGACGCACGTCAGCCCCATCAAGTACATTCTGATTATCAATCCTTGGATTGTCAATTGCGTCCACGCCCTCATCAACGTGGACCCGATACAATCGCCGCTTGGAATCCATCGGAGAAGATACCTGCGAACTCGCAAACATTTTTTCCTCATCCTTCAAGGTCTGCGGAAATCTTTCACCTCCAGTCATAAAGTTTTGTAAAGGACTGCCCTGACACCCAGCAACATTCAGGACGCCATTTTCGAAGAAGTTTCGTTTAGCTGTAGCATTTGTCTGTCCTCTCACTGAAGATCCCCCTATCAGGATTTGGTAAGCCTTACTTCCAGGCTTGGGATGGTACTCGTCGTTGCCTGGATCTTCAAATGACGGAGCATCTTGATAGCGGCGATTAGATCCTCTCCGAGGTCTTCTGGGCGACATTCTGCGCACCAGACCTCGTCTGGTAGAGAGCGCTGTGCCAGGAGACATCGACTCACCGATAGGCTTAGATAACCGACCGCTAGCTGAGAAATCGACATAGTCTTGTTGATGAACCGTTGAAGTGAGGAAGAGGTCCCTGTGTGTCGCGACTTGGCTCTGGCGCCTCAGCGCTTCCCTTGGGCGGCTTCTGTAGCGACTTCTTGCCCGGTACTCATAAGAGTTGCGAAGTCTCCGACGAGAATTCATGGTTTCTACAGGGCGCAAGGGTGGTTCTCCAACTGCACCAGCTGTATGAAAAGGCGGGCTAAGGGATCGTGACAGTTTAGGTCTGTTGGCCCGCTTGAACATGTTGTTCTATTGCTAGTTACCCAGGCACCCTAAACACTGTCTTAAGTAAAAGGCGATCACCATAGAATGCGGGTCAAGTGAATTTTCTAATGTTTGACGACACCTTGGGCTGTTTTAGGCTTCGACAACCGTGGACATCTCTGGAGGAGCGAGGGAAACAATACGCAGCAATCCGTTGGGTACTAGATTGTTTTTGCAATAAAGCTACACTGTAGGGATGAACAAGTGATACATACATTAGTAGTCATAAACAGCAACAACCCCCGTATATTTGCCCCAACTGCAGGAACCCAACAGTTTTAGAAGAGTCTAGAGGAGCTTGAGAAGGCCTATTGGGAACAGTTAAAGTCTTCTCAACTTTTTTTTCTGAGGGGGGGGGGGGTCCGTGAGGGGGCGCTGCCAGTATTTGTGACCCGCGAAATTCGTTTTGAAGGTTTTAAAAAATAATTAATGCACTGCACCAAAGGAGCTGCACAGACGTATATTGTCGCTTGTGTGAATAGAAATACAGTTGACGGGGAGGTCGTAGTTAATAGAAATACCGTTGACGGGGAGGTCGTAGTTAATACAAATACCGTTTGCGGGGAGGTGTAGTTAATTGCTGCTAAATACTCTAACATCAACCACAATATCGCAGTACACATGCACTTTAACACAGGACACTACATCAAGCACAATATCGCAGTGCACATGCACTATAAGACAGGACACTACATCAAGCACGATGTCGCAGTGCACATGCACTATAACACAGGACACTACATCAAGCACGATATCGCAGAGCACATGCACTATAACACAGGACACTACATCAAGCACAATATCGCAGTGCGCATGCACTATAACACAGTAAACTACATCAAGCACAATATCGCAGTGCACAAGCACTATAACACAGGACACTACATCAAGCACAATATCGCAGTGCACATGCACTATAACACAGCACACTACATCAAGCACAATATCGCAGTGCACAAGCACTATAACACAGGACACTACATCAAGCACAATATCGCAGTGCACATGCACTATAACACAGCCCACTACATCAAGCACAATATCGCAGTGCACAAGCACTATAACACAGTAAACTACATCAAGCACAATATCGCAGTGCACATGCACTATAGCACAGCACAATACATCAAGCAGAATATCGCAGTGCACATGCAGTACAACACAGCACACTACATCAAGCACAATATCGCAGTGCACATGCACTACAGCACAGTCCACTACATCAAGCACAATATCGCAGTGCACATGCACTACATCACAGCCCACTACATCAAGCACAGTATCGCAGTGCACATGCACTACAACACAGCACACTACATCAAGCACAATATCGCAGTGCACATGCACTATAACACAGCACACTATATCATGCACAGTATCGCAGTGCTCATGCACTATAACACAGGGCACTACATCGAGCACAGTATCGCAGTGCACATGCTCTACAACACAGGGCACTACATCGAGCACAGTATCGCAGTGCACATGCACTACAACACAGCACACTACATCAAGCCCAATATCGCAGTGCACATGCACTATAACACAGCACACTACATCAAGCCCAATATCGCAGTGCGTGCACTATAACACAGGACACTACATCAAGCACAATATCGCAATGCACATGCACTATAACACAGGATAACTACATCAGGCACAATATCGCAATGCACATGCACTTTAACACAGCACACTACATCAAGCACAATATCGCAGTGCACACGCACTATAACACAGGACACTACATCAAGCACAATATCGCAGTGCACATGCACTATAACACAGCACACTACATCAAGCACAAAATCGCAGTGCACATGCACTATAACACAGGACACTACATCAAGCACAATATCGCAGTGCACATGCACTATAA
>SDVV010037170.1:0-10869 GCA_016164225.1 Gammarus roeselii
TCCATACAAACGCAACACCCTCCAAAGCGCTTCCCTGTCAATTCTGTCGTATGCCTTCTCCAGATCCATGAAGGCCCAGAACACATCCTTTCCTTTGGCAAGGTACTTCTCACATACCTGTCTCACTGCAAATATCTCATCGGTACATCCTCTACCACTCCTAAAGCCACACTGTTCCTCTCCAATTGCGCAGTCCGTACTGTCTCTAATCCTTTTGATCAGCACTCTCCCGTACAACTTACCAACAACACATAACAGACTGATACCTCTCGAGTTGCAGCATTCATTTTTATCTCCTTTGCCCTTATATAGCGGAACAATGCAGGCACGGTGCCACTCACTCGGTACTACGCCTGCCGCAAAACACAAGTTCAGTAACCTCACCAACCATTCGACAATCGTTACTCCACCCTTCTTCAGGCACTCGGTCGCAACTCCATCCAAACCAGGGGCTTTCCCAGCTTTCATCGCGTCCACCGCCTGACGTCGTGCCAAGTCATCTTACTTGGCAGACTGAATCATAATTTCACGTCGATGCGTGATCTGCGGGGGCGCTCGTGAGACTGCACCAATTTTTTCAGCGGTGCAGGTCTAGTGTAGAGGCCAGCACCGATTGTAACATTACCAATGTGCACATGTTGGTGTGTATCCAGGCTTTCAGGCTGTGCGATGGCCGTGGATCTTCCTCCACAGGAGGAGCTAGAGCTAATCTACAACTACCTAGTATATAGGCCTGGGACCGCCCGAACAATTCATTCTAGAAATACTTTAAGTTCGCAGTTGTGAGGATGACCGAGTAGAGCCTTGGTCTGGCGTTCTGGCGACCTCGTCATGGGACTTTCACATGCTCTAAAAAAATCTTTAAATGATCCTCTTACAATCAATATTATTGATGTAGTCACCACACAGGCGATCTAATCACCCAAATTATGTGTTAATTCAGACGCTTATTGATCAATAATATTATAAACTTTTCTTTCTTTCAATCCGGTATCATATTACTACGTCAGAAGCAATATGAGTAGATATCCAAGTTACTGCAACCGAAAATCTATTACATTTATTCACAGATTTCTACAAGGCTTCTCTTGAGTGCATTGCACTCCTGGACAGTCTGAGTAACAGCGACACAATGCATAACACAACTGCGGACGAATCTGTGTCCCTGTTCGTGTCCGCAAGCGCCCGAGAACGCCTCCTACTAGAGATAGTATCCCGCCGGACCCAGCATCACCAATTCATCGACCTGAGCGAGGAGTATGGCTTCACTAGCGTTATAAAACCCCGTGCGAGGATGAACGCGGACATGCTTCTGGACGAAGATTGTGAAGGGCGGTACTGCGATGACTACGTCTCTTGGGAACGAGACACTACTGCTGTTGAAGCTATGCGGAGTGCTCCTAGTACAGAAAATTTTGCGGCAAAGAGAGTTAAGGAAGAGGCCACGGTTAAGAACGAACCAAAAACACAAGAGTGTTCCACCAGAAGAGATGGTGAAAGCGATCGCATGGAAGTGGACAGCGACGGCACAGAATATGCTGACATTACCGGAACACGCATTGGTTTTGGTAAGCTCTTGAACACGGCATACAGCAGAAAAGGGGAAATGCATAGTGTAGCTTTGGGTGGGCATGAAGAGAGAGCGTGGCACTCTGGATTCAAGTGGTCTGATGAACAAGTGGTTCGGCAAGTGGCTGAGAAGGATAAGTCAGACACCGATATTGATGTGCCTCGCTACGGGGAGGTGAACAAGACTGCCAGTGGCGAATCTCGGACATTTGATAAATCTTCCACTTCCGTGAAGCATGTTGAGGCACTGCCGCAAGAGTGGGTGACACTGCTCTCCTTTATGGCCAGGGATGATAACCTGTGCAGGCTCGAAAAACCTGAAGACGAAGACATGCTAAGCGACGAAGAATTTGTTTCTGATCTGTGTGGTACAGGTTTTGTGGTAGGAGACTGTCTAGACCCTGAATTGTCCAATCAGAAGCCAATGCATAAAACCAAAGAAAGCGATCCACGGCTTCATCAACTCGGAGCCAAAGATCTTAGGCATCGTTCTGACCCGGCTAAAAATAGAAGGCAACAGTTGGCTTTGGCTCCTAACCTTGGGCGTTTTTTGTACGATCTAACTCAAGAAATGTTGGAGGACAACATAAGAGAATTGAACTACAGTAACAATCAGGAGATAGACGACAAAGAGCAAGACGCTGGCGAGGAGATGAAGGAAGTTGCGGGTAACATGGCACCTGTTACTTCTCGAAAGAAAAAAGAAGGCAAGAGCGAACGCAGGTCTGGACTTTGTAAACATTCCAATGACGGTCTGACTGCAAGTGCAGATGTCGAAAGCGATGACGATAGTGGTGACGAGGACAGTCTCATGGCTGGCATCCGCCTGCACTTCAATGAAGCAGACAATTTACCTGGAACACTCAACTTTACCCGCGACCAGCACAGTTCTTCAGCAAATACCACCACCAACCGGATAAATCATTGCACCTCGGCAACTCGTCGTCTTTTTGACAGCGTGCTGGAGTGGCTGGCATTGGAAGTCACGTATTATAGGAATGTTGAGAAAGGAATTGTACGTTGCAGGTCCAAGGAAAGGGACGTGGCTCATCTCGCCGTCCAGAAAACAGCGCTCACGGTCATGGAACACCTTTTACCTTTGCGGTTCAGCTGCGGCCACCTGCCGGCCCCAATGATCGTGTTGGGGTACATCCTCTATCCTAAGGAAATGTCTCCGCAGGTGGCGAGCACGGTCTCCACGAGTATTTTGTCATGCATGCGTGTGTGCGCAAGTCACCCTAGTACCTTGATGACCCCCGAGATGGCGCTGCTGCTCGTTGACAGGTTGGACTCCAGTACAAATAATTGAAGATATCATACGTGGGATCCTCGTTGGTCATTTTTCTTATTTTTTACCGCTCTTCAATTACTTCAACTCTTGAATGGTACTGATCCAATATTTAAAAGCTGACCAATTGCTAATTTGACGATTTGGCGGTTAAGATCTGGATTTTCTTGCGTAATAACCCAGCTCACCCTAATCTCATCGTGGGCAGGTTGTGTCGTGCGTGCCGCCACATGAGCAGTGCCTTGGAGATGGACGCGTTGCTGCAGTGTCTGGAGGCGCTCGGCCAACACCGTATTTTCATGCAGACCGTGTGTGGCGTGGCCGAGGAGTGTCTTGTAGGGCAGGTCTGCGTTGGTCTCCTGGACCTCTGCTCAGAACCCTACTCAGAGAACACACTTATCAGACGCCGCGGTCACGGAAGTCCGACGGCTTGCCAGGCCAGACCTGTTGCAGTCACGTCGCCTCAAAGTGGTGTCCGAGTCCCGGTGATAGTGGAGTCGCAAATGGACCGGTGCTTGAGGAGCTTCTTTAGGTTGGTGCTTCTTTGAATAAAAAAATGATTTATCATTTTCTTCTACGCCTTATCCGTGCGTATCTTGTTGTTGTTGCATTAGGCCTTCACCTCTTAGGAAATCTATGCTGTCTCGCGGGCGTTCCCACAGATCACGCACCGACGTGACATTATGGTCGAGCCTGCCGGGTGAGACGGCTGGGCACGACGTCATGACGTGCTCGACCGTATAGGGCGAACTTCGGCATCGCAAACAGAAATCTGAAGGGACGTTCCCCAATCTATGCTAGTAAGTAGGACTGTAGGGTCGTGTGGTGTTCGTACCTCGGCAAGGAGCGGTGGACCTTGTTACCTTGGACAACCTCACTTTTCTGCGTACACCTCAGGTGCGTGACTCTGTGAGACAGTGTGACGGTCATCTAGTGCTAGAGCTGCGAAGGGTGTGTGTATATATTTGTGCAGGGATGGGATATCTGTAGGACGGGGAATGGACGTGCAGGCGCCGGCTGATTGGACGTGGTTCCAATAGGTTGTGGCAGAGGTGTGCCGGGTGCGCAGTCTTGTTTAAGAATTGAGTTCTCATATCAGGATGGAATTTTAGAGGGAGGACCTCGATATCCTCATTCAATTGGGGATAGGTGTGCACTGCATACAGCCCGCTGCGAAGCGTACGGCCGTGTTCTGCATTCTTTGTGAGAAAGTGGTGTGTGTGGGTGCTAGGTTAGAGGACCAAGCAGCGTTTGCGTAAGAGATCTGACAAATTGTTTTGTATAGTGTTGTAATTGGTTCGTTGGAGTACCGTAGTTGGTTTTGTTGTGTCCCCGGACACGGTCAGTCTAAGGCTAGCTTTAGTGTCGATGTTGTTTGTGTGAGGTTAGAAAGTTATCTCCGTGCATGACTTACTCCAAGGAAAGTTCTAGTGGGACTGTGTGGTATGGGAGTGTTGTTGAGCGTATCATGAAGGTTGTTGCGGTGTTCGCTGCTATCTGGTGTTAATAATGTGAGGGATGACTTCATTCTATTGTCCAGCAGACAGATTTTAAGAGAATTTAGGTACTGCTAGAAGTGAGCAGCTGCGGTCTCGTGTTTTTGGTGTTGTGTTATTACTGTGAGGTCGTTGGAATGGGCAGGTCGTGCATGAAGGCATTGAAAGGAAGGGGAAATGATGGAACCCTGTGGTACGCCATCGGGAAATGGTGAATTCGACATGGCTCGTTGTTGATTTGGCATGTCTGCCAGAGAGGAAATCAGCAAGAAACTCCTAGTTCGGATGGATGTGTGTTGTGTATTTTATTTTTGAGGACGTATCTTGGAACAGTGTCGAAGGCCTTACTAACATCAATAGCGCATACCAAGGTATATTGAGCTGGCTTCGTTTTGTTCAGGCCTTCAAGGATGGTCTGATTTAGGTTGGCGAAGAGTGTGGTTGAGCGTTGTTGAGTCCTGAAACAGTGTTGGGTAGGGGAGAGTCTCTCTAAAAAAAATTCCAACGATTCGGGAGAACAAAAATGGGTCAGTATGAAGATTGATCGTTGGGGGCTTTGTTGAGTATAATATTTGTTTGTTTCCAAGTGTTGGGTGTTGTATTGTGTACAATAGAGAGGTGAAAGATGTCTATGAGCGTCGTGAAGTCGTGAGTACCTAAATGTTTAAGGTGAAAGTGTTACATGCAGTTTGATCCCGTTGCTAAAAAGGAATAAAATCACATAGACTCCATGATGAGCACTTGAAGAGGACCGGAAGACAAAGGCACTCAAGAAACGAACGACAATACCTAACACAAAACTAAAACGAGCAAAACAATGTGCAAGGATTCTGAACCCCCCCTAGGCATCTGTTAGGTTCACGGGCCGCACGGAGTCACGGCCCAACCGGGGGGGTAAACACCCTTATTTCCCTTCAGACTCCCCTCTTCTTTACCCTTTACTATCTCTCCTTTTTTCCCCTATCCTGATTTGCTTAACTTTTTATTTACCTCATTTGCATCTTATGTTTAGTTCAAATTTTCTTAAACTTGTCTCAGACTCCTTCTTAACAACTCTCTTAATAGTCGCTGCAAACACACACACACACATACATATACACGCACGCACGTACACACAGACACACACTCAAACATTCACATACCGGTTCTAACTATTCTCCTTTCGGGTGGCAAATAACAGCCAAGTTGCGCTCTTTCTTTCATGCAACCTTTTTCTACGACTATTCCTTCTTCTTCTTTCCATTCTTGCTGTTCTCGTGCGTGAAATTCCCTACCCCTAGTGTAGATCTCATGCATGGGATCCCCGTTTCTGTCTCTTCTTCATCTTCCCCCTCAGCAGGTGTTTGAGCGCGTAGCTCGCACCTTGAGGACTACTGCGGATCCTTGGGGCTCTGAAGCAGGGTAGGTAGTGTGTTATTCCTCCTTACTGCCATCCGAGGAGTGCTGGGATCATATGGTCTCAGCACCTTAGGAGTTCCTGTACATCTTGTGGCACCCGTACATACCATAGACGTTCGCCGCGTAAAGGACTTTGACTTTGTGCAGTAGTAAACCTTAACTTGATCATTGAAATAGAAGAAAAACAAAGACTTAACTTGATGCAGCACTGTTTGCTGGTTTAACATTCGGCGCCAGAAGGACGATGACTCCAGCGAGCTAGAAAGCCTCGTCACTCTAATCTAATCTACCGAGGCAAACCCCTGGCAAACGAACCGGGTCAGGAAGCGGAAGTCATCATGGTAGTGAATCGAGTGGCTCTCGGCGAAGACATGTCAACCAAAGCAGATACGAGAGGGAAAACGAAAGTTTTACTTGGAAATGTGCAGTCACTCATGCCCAAGATAGATCTTCAAGCTATAGTAAAAACCAACGAGTATGATAGTTGGAATCGACGGATCGGGGCCGGACATGTAAGACTGAAACCTCCGGGCGGAGATAGGCCTCCATGGACTCAGGGCCTATCAAGGAATCCTTCGTCCAATTCTTCGTAGGGCACTAACGACAACAACTTATGGCGTAATACAGGTAAACATTATGCCCACTGAAATGATAATGCTAAAAATTGTACTTGTATACCGAAACCAAAAAATAACTGAAACATTATGCCCACTGAAATGATAATGCTGAAAATTGTACTTGTATACTGAAACCCAAGAATAACAGTAGGGGAAGAAGATCTCTTTGACGAATTGGGCAATATCATTTCCTAATTCCATGAGAGTATCTTGATGGGGAACTTCAACTTACCTGACATCAAGTGGACAACCCTGGGAGCCGAACTACGTGGCGGCAGATTGATACGACTCATTAATAATAACCTAAAACAGTACGTAGGAGAACCAACCAGAGGGCAAAACATCTTTAACCTTGTTTTATCGACTGAAGAAGAATTAGTTGAACAAGTTACAGTTGAAAAAAATAGGTGATCACCATACTAATGAATTCCAAATCAACAAATCGATCAACACAAGAACCTGCACGACATGACTACGATTTTCGTAAAGACAAACATAGACTTCAGGAACCAATTCGATGACAGAACCGCTGACGAATGCTTGGCGTATCTTAGAGATGAGGTGGTGCAAGCGAGCAAGTGATACATCCCGCGAAAGAACCTCAACCCTCCCTATTCATGTCGCCGCCGCTGGCGTCGGCGTGGATGCGGCCACCGACAAAACATGAAACACCTGACCAACAACATATAAATTTTTTCCCTAAAGGAAAGTGAACAATCACCGGCGTTATTTCCCCTTCTTCTTCTCAAAGCCGGTGACATGGAAGCCAACCCAGGTCCAAACACATACCGATGTCCCACATGTTGTCGCCCTTACAAGCGCCGCATTAGCGCGATCCGGTGCAGCTGTGGGACATGGACATGCTACACAAAACAATGCTCTGGTTTCCACAACAGTAGAAACATACCACATACCCCCCCCCCGCATCAGCACCCGACGCCGCTCTACCGCTGTGCGGCCACTCTCCTGTGCCTCCGGCGTTGACTCTCCAACCCTGGGCACGACCCGTGTTGCCTCAGCTTCCACGCTCTCAGTCACCACCCTCGGCCCCACCACCACTTCCCGTGGAACCACAACCACCCCTAGCCAATGCCGGATACATAAACATATTACAGATGAATACAAACGGTATTGGTCAAAAACAAATAGAACTAAAACACTTCTTACACAAACACCACATCCACATTGCTCTACTCCAGGAAACAAAATTCAAACAAAAATTCAAAACACCAAAGTTTCCTGGTTACACTCCGCCACGACAGTCCCAACAACGACGGCGGTGGCGGACTCGTAACACTTGAACATAAAAACCACTCAACTCCCCCCCGACCACACTTTAAAACTATAATCACTACTTATACAAATCCACAAGAAACAGTACAACATGTTTAACATATGCAATCCACCAACTAGTTCATGCCCACCACAATACACACCTCAACTAGACTTTTTCAACACAATCACCAACACCTTCGCTCCAGGGGACTTAAACGCGCCCCACCTCTCCTGGCTCACCTCGCAGAGTGCTGACCGGAGGGGCGGTGTTCTCGTTGATCAACTAGACACACTCATCACACTAAACAACACAAACACTCCCACTCGCAAACTTTTCAACCCAAACACTCAACAAACCTCCCCGGACGTCTCATTCTGCTCTCACAATTTTGCTTTAAATTTCTAGTGGGTGGTTCACCAGGACATGTCGTCCGACCGCCTTTCAATAGTCATTAATTATCAACTCCGATCCCCAATCCATGATAAGCCCCCTCATAAATTTCGAAATTACAAGAGAGCAGACTAGGACGAATACACGATATTGATAGAAACCGCCCTACAAGACAATAGAAACCGCCCCTACATCACCCGATATACATCCATCGACTTGGCCACAAAACACTTCATAGCAGTACGTACGATCGCAGACAGGCAACACATATTCGCCGGGTTTGTTCGTGCCTTCAACCCAGCTTTCTCGGCCCATATTATGCTCAAAATTCAACAGCGAAATCATTTCTGTTATTTACCCTCCACCAATGACTGTAGCACACCGATTCAAACCCTAAACGCAGAAATAGATGCAGATATTTGTGAGCAACAGACGAACCTGTGGCGGGATGTGCTTGCAAACACAAACTCCCGAACCTCACCATCAAAACTATGGAAACTCATTTGAAGCCTCAACAACCAAAACACAAACCACATGGACACACATGAGGCAATTCTACCACCCATCACCTACACCATCCTATCAGACCAACAACAAGCGAGCATACACAATAAACACCATCTCAAACACCTGCCACCTACCGCACTATCCTGACAATAGGAGGATACTCAAACAGTTACACAAATTACAGGTTGACCCAAGCATTGAACCTCCTTTCACACCAGCTATGACCATAGCCGCCATCCGCCAGACTAAAAACTCATCAGCAACGGGTCCAGACGGCAGATCATACATTCCCCTTGAACATCTAGGTCCTCACGCCATCGCAACTCACACAGACATCTTTAACTTTTCAGTCACCAAGAAAAATCATACCCATCCTGAATCCCAACAAAGCTTCCAGAGATCCAGCCTCATACAGATCCATTTCTCTTCTCTGGTTCTTAACAAAAGTAATACTTACATCCCACTCTCCTCCACACAACACAGTTTCAGGACCCAACACTCGACAACCACTCTCCTCACCAACCTCACCCAGACCATCCATGAAGGCCTGAAGGAAAAGAAGCCAGCCAAGCGAACCCTGGTATGCGCTATCGACGTAAGTAACGCCTTCCGCGCAGTTCCAAGTCACGTCCTCATAAACAAAATACTGAACACACTGATACATCCAAACTACAAGAAATGGATTGCTAATTTCATATCAGGCAGACAAGCACACACTGTATATAATAACAAGCCATCTCGTACCCGTTACTTCCCTAATGGTGTCCCACAGTGCTCCGTCCTTTCCCCCTCCCTTTTCACCGCCTTCATGCACGACCTGCCAAATCCAACAGAACCCAACACCTATATCAGTTCATATGCGGACGACCTCTCAAAAATCACACACCACAAACACGAGATCGCTGCAGCACATCTCCAGCAGTACCTGAACTCTCTTGAAGTCTGGCTGCTGGATTACAGAATGAGGGTGTCTGCTAGCAAGTCTTCTCTAACATTATTAACACCAGACAACAGTGAACACCTTGTCCAACCCCACATTCCGCTTAACAACACTCCCATACCCACAGTTCCACTACCACAATCCTTGGAGTAACTTATGACACGGGGATGACATTCAAACCTTACACGAACAACTTTGTCGCTAAAGCCATACCATGACTAAATGTGTCCCGGGTACTTACCACAACCACCTACGGTCACCCCACTATTCAAACAATTTAGGCCCATCATCTCCTACGCAAACACCGCCTGGTCCTCTGACCTTGCACCTGCACATATTAATTCCTTATAAAGGATACAGAACATGGCCTTGCGCATCGCATCAGGCTGTACACAGCCCACACCAATTTCCCACCTGCATGAGGAAACCAAGTTTTCCCTCTCAAACATCATCTTGATATGAGAGGGACTCAATTTTTTAACAAGATTGTAGACCAGACACATCCCTGCCACCACCTACTGAACCCCCGTCCAACCAACTAATACCTACACAACACACCAGCAACACACTTCGGCCATCACCACACGACCATTCCTCGTCCTACAGACAACACATCTATGCACAAACAGATACACACTCCACAGCCCCTGGATTGGGTGAACACAGTGTTAACACAGTCCTGGGGGGTCCCCCGCCTGAGGTGAACGTGGAGGAGTTGGGGTTGCCCAGAGGTGACCGGGTCCACCTGTCGCAGCTGAGGTGCGGGCATCATCCGGCCCTCCAGGCATACTAGCATAGACTGGGTAATGTCTCTTCCGACCTTTGTCAGCAATGCAGGGATTCGCATGATACGGTCGAGCACGTCATAACGTCATGCCCAGCCGTAGCACCCGGCCGACTCTGCCACAATATCACGTCGGATGTGATCTGTGGCAACGCCCGAGAGACAGCATCAACTTCCTCAGGGATGTAGGCATAATATAAATGCCTGCAAAGAGTGTAATGAGCTGTAGGACGTTGGGGATGGAAGCAAAGAGAGGGCTGTATGAGGGTGTTGTTGTCCCAACTGTACTCTATGGAGCTGAGGCTTGGGGGGTGAGAGCAGAGGAGAGAAGAAGGTTGAATGTTTTCGAGATGAAGTGTCTGAGGATCATGGCTGGAGTAACGCTGAGAGACCGGATCACCAACGACGTGGTTCGAATCAGAACAGGGATGGTGAAAAAGTTGGAGAACAGTGGATTCGCGTGTATTGAGATGGTTCGGGCACATGGAGAGAATGGATGAAGGGAGATTGGTGAAAAGGGTGATGAATGCGGAGGCGAGTGGTCGCAGGCCTAGAGGTAGACCGAAGTTTGGATGGATGGATGGTCTGAAGCAGGCGTTGGGAA
>SDVV010037171.1:0-10869 GCA_016164225.1 Gammarus roeselii
GATACTAGAAGAGAGCGGCCACCTCGAGTAGTGCTAATCCACTTGATACTAGAAGAGAGCGGCCACCTCGAGTAGTGCTAATCCACTTGATACTAGAAAAGAGCGGCCATCTCGAGTAGTGCTAATCCACTTGATACTAGGAAAGAGCGGCCACCTCGAGTAGTGCTAATCCACTTGATACTAGAAAAGAGCGGCCATCTCGAGTAGTGCTAATCCACTTGATACTAGGAAAGAGCGGCCACCTCGAGTAGTGCTAATCCACTTGATACTAGAAAAGAGCGGCTCCCTCGAGTAGTGCTAATCCACTTGATACTAGAAAGAGCGGCCACCTCGAGTAGGGCTAATCCACTTGATACTAGAAGAGAGCGGCCACCTCGAGTAGTGCTAATCCACTTGATACTAGAAAGAGCGGCTCCCTCGAGTAGTGCTAATCCACTTGATACTAGAAAGAGCGGCCACCTCGAGTAGTGCTAATCCACTTGATACTAGAAGAGAGCGGTTACCTCGAGTAGTGCTAATCCACTTGATACTAGAACGGAGCGGCCACCTCGAGTAGTGCTAATCCACTTGATACTAGGAGAGATCGGTTACCTCGAGTAGTGCTAATCCACTTGATACTAGAAAGAGCGGCCACCTCGAGTAGTGCTAATCCACTTGATACTAGAAGAGAGTGGTTACCTCGAGTAGTGCTAATCCACTTGACCCTAGGAAAAAGCGGCCACCTCGAGTAGTGCTAATCCACTTGATACTAGAAGAGAGCGGCCACCTCGAGTAGTGCTAATCCACTTGATGCTAGAAAGAGCGGCCCCCTCGAGTAGTGCTAATCCACTTGATACTAGAAAGAGCGGCCCCCTCGAGTAGTGCTAATCCACTCGATACTAGAAGAGAGCGGCCACCTCGAGTAGTGCTAATCCACTTGATACTAGAAAGAGCGGCTCCCTCGAGTAGTGCTAATCCACTTGATACTAGAAAGAGCGGCCACCACGAGTAGTGCTAATCCACTTGATACTAGAAGAGAGCGGCCACCTCGAGTAGTGCTAATCCACTTGATACTAGAAAGAGCGGCCACCTCGAGTAGTGCTAATCCACTTGATACTAGAAGAGAGTGGTTACCTCGAGTAGTGCTAATCCTCCTGATACTAGAAGAGAGCGGCCACCTCAAGTAGTGCTAATCCACTTGATACTAGAAAGAGCGGCCCCCTCGAGTAGTGCTAATCCACTTGATGCTAGAAAGAGCGGTCCCCTCGAGTAGTGCTAATCCACTCGATACTAGAAAAAGCGGCCACCTCGAGTAGTGTTAATCCACTTGATGCTAGAAAGAGCGGCCACCTCGAGTAGTGCTAATCCGCTTGATGCTAGAAAGAGCGGCCCCCTCGAGTAGTGCTAATCCACTTGATACTAGAAAGAGCGGCCCCCTCGAGTAGTGCTAATCCATTCGATACTAGAAAGAGCGGCCACCTCGAGTAGTGCTAATCCACTTGATACTAGAAAGAGCGGCCCCCTGAGTCAAAGGGCGAGGCTGGACAAGTTACCACTGAGCCGCCATTAAATACCCTGAAAGCAGAATTTGTTTACAATACGCAGCGATCAATGGAGTGACGTACCCAGAGTATTTAGTAGGAGTAACGTACCCAGAGTATTCAATAGGAGTAACGTACCTAGAGTAATCAATAGGAGTGACCTAAATAGAGTATTCAATAGGAGTAACGTACATAGAGTCATCGAACGGAGTTTGCGTACATGAGTAATCAAAAGGAGTTACGTACCTAGAGTTATCAATAGGAGAGACGTACCTAGAGTCATCAATAGGTGTGACGTACCTGGAGTAATCAACAGGAGTGACGTACCTAGAGTAATCAATAGGAGTAACGTGCATAGAGTATTCCATAGGAGTAACGTACCTAGAGTAATCAATAAGAGTGACGTACCTAGAGTAATCAATGGGAGTGACGTGCATAGAGTATTCAATAGGAGTAACGTACCTAGAGTAATCAATAAGAGTGACGTACCTAGAGTAATCAATGGGAGTGACGTACCTAGAGTAATTAATAGGAGTGACGTAAATAGACTATTCAATAGGAGTAACGTAAATAGAGTCATCGAACGGAGTTAGCGTACATGAGTTATCAAAAGGAGTTACGTACCTAGTGTTATCAATAGGAGTGACGTACCTAGAGTAATCAATAGGAGTGACATAAATAGAGTATTCAATATGAGTAACGTACATAGAGTATTCAATAGGAGTGACATAAATCGAGTATTCAATAGGAGTAACGTACATAGAGTATTCAATAGGAGTGACGTAAATAGGGTCATCGAACGGAGTTTGCGTACATGAGTAATCAAAAGGAGTTACGTACCTTGAGTAATCAATAGGAGCGACGTACCTAGAGTCATCAATAGGTGTGACGTACCTGGAGTAATCAATAGGAGTGACGTGCCTAGAGTAAACAATTGGAGTGACGCACCTAGAGTAATCAATAGGAGTGACGTACCTAGAGTCATTTGAGAAATTTCGTACGGAATTTCGACGTCTATAAATGTGTTTCCGCAGCATACCAAGTTCAATACCTACAAAATTGTAGGCCTCAATTTCAACGACCAGTTTTTTATTCGTTTTTATTAAAAAGAAAATCAGTTCGGCACCCCAAACTTAACCAAAATGATAGTCCCCATCGAAACCTGGGCATTGAGCAGCTTTGGAATAGGATTGCCTATAAAGAATGTGTTTGATGTTGGGGTTCTGGCTACTACAATGTGTAAGGTTGAGCCTCATCATCATATTGTTTCCTAAACCATAAGACCTCTTCGCAAAATTCCTGGGATCAAATCGAGTCTTTGTCACGTGTTTAAGAAGTTTTTTCTTTATATCCTGCAATTAATTAGTCAATATATGATTCAATACCATGTTTCCTTCCCAAGGCTTCCTTCATCTTTGGAAAAATCCTCAAGCGTCTAAGAAAACCCGACACCTCCATTCATCCCAAACCACAAAAACTCCATTATGATGAAGACTTTAAACTCCATCAGTCATGTATAAAGCGTGCAGGAAGCGAAGGAGCTTCCTGCACAGTCTGACGTAGGTCATAGCCTATGGAGGGCCCCACAGCAGGTCACTTCTCACATCGCAGCTAGTAGGCTATGCTTCATAGCAGGGATCATCTCACATCGTAGCCACTGCTCACACCGAAAAAACGTAGGCCACTCTCCATAATAGGCCTCCTCTCACACCGCAAAGCGTAGGCCACTCTCCATAATAGGCCTCCTCTCACACCGCAAAGCGTAGGCCACTCTCCATAATAGGCCTCTTCTCACATTGCAGCGCGTAGGCCACTCTCCATAATAGGCCTCCTCTCACACCGCAAAGCGTAGGCCATTCTCCATAATAGGCCTCCTCTCACATTGCAGCGCGTAGGCCACTCTCCATAATACTCCTTCTCTCACACCGCAAAGCGTAGGCCACTCTCCACAATAAGCCTCCTCTCACACCGCAAAGCGTAGGCCACTCTCCATAATTGGCCTCCTCTCACATAGCAGTGCGTAGGCCACTCACCATAGCAGGCTTCTTCTCACAACGCAGCCCGTAGGCGACTCTCCCTGGCAGGCCTCATGATATAATTTCATCGATAATTTACATAAACAACATCAAAAAAAGTATTCATTTGGTTTTCTCATAGAATTTCTCCTGTTGTACATCAAAGATTACCTCGATGAAGCAGGGTCTACCGAAAGTGGATCAAACACTCGAGCTTGTCAAAAGACCCTATAGTTTCTGTTGCCAGTGTCTCTTGATCTGAGCTGATTCATCATTCGAGAGCCCTTCACACCGGAGAACACTCATCGTTTCATTAGATGAACACTGTCATTCGCTAGCTTATTACATACTATAAAATAATTTTGCGCTGTTTTAGAGTCGGAAAAGCCCCCGAACATCTAAAATAAAAGGTCTGGGAGAGTGATCGGTGTCTTATTATATAGGGTATATAAGCATGAACTAATAGGCCTTCTTACCACCGATTCCATGATAAGAAAACAAAAAGCAATTCGCCATGACAGAATGGCCTACCACCATCTCCCCTCAGTGTTTCGCTGTGCTCAGTAATATACAGCTTCCACCACCCATTACTGCCGCCTCCATCCGTCTTGTCGTGTTCAGAGCAGGAAATCGCCTCTGCCGCCCGATATCGACTCCGTAGCATAAATATGACCAATTCGTAATACATGGCAGGGCGGCAAGAGGCTATTTTCCCTTATTGGGTATCACGACCATTATTTACGAACTTTTTTTTTTTGTAATACTTCCCTTGAAAAACTTGAAACCTGCTGGACAATGAACAAGTTGATATATTTCTTGATATACGTGCCCTGATTCCGATTCAAAGTGTATTGTTTAATTAAATTATTAACTAGTTTAATTTTAAACAGACGAGAAGACCCATCTTTTCCTCTCAAGAAGCACGGTTAACAATAGTGTTTTGCAATAGCATTTGAACAATAAAGCTTTGTAACAATTGACTGACTCTCTACATGAGGAAACTCAAACGTCACATGAACCAACTGCAGCTGTTTTTTTCACATAAGTTGATTTTGGGCTTCTAGGTTCTCTGGGAGGTATCAGCTCGCACTCCCCCCATAAAAATGATCAAGTACGACTGTTGTAAGACGAACTTTGTATCAAAATTAGTATTGGCGGGACAAAATTAGTTTTAAAAACATAAACAATACTACGGGGAATAAAATTCATCTCCAGCAAAAAATAATATTGGGGACAAAATTCGTTAAGAATTTCTATTGGGGATCCATTACTATGCAATGAGTTGGTGGAAAACAATTTTCTCTATTTGTACTCGTTTGAGTACACAATGTACTCAATGGTAACTTATAAATAAAGAAAGCAATAATATCTTCTGTTTTTCTTGTAGCATGGGAATTATGTTTTTTTTCTGTTAAACCAAAATTATTAGATTATACCGTCAATTCTTCGTTGCGTCACCATATGGTAAGACGATTCACAATCATCGAATGCAAGGAGGCAAGTACAATTAGGATTTGTTACCTAATATAATGAAACACTTCCATTCACTTTTTTTTTACATGTACGTTAACGCGAAAAAGAGCGAAATCAGAATGCTTCTTAGCTCAGCAGTACTTCGACGAGAAATATTATCCTAAATGGGTTGAACAAATGCGTCCAATGTGCATTTAGCAACATACGCCTGCACCCACAGGAAACTTACAGAACGAGAAATGTGAGTGTTGCTGAGACCCTTAATCTAATCTAATGTGAGTGACGTAATAAGGAAAAATGTGTTCTGATAGACTTTTAATATATTTCCAGTTTCTAACCCAAATGCTACTCTGATAACGTCCTATGTTGGCTGCAGATATTTTGTGTCCCTGTGAAGCGATAGGAATGAATGAGCCACGAACAGAACAGGACGCCAGCAATAGTCTACGGTAATTACAACCAGTATTTAAGTATCTTTTATTCCACTTCATGGAGCTATTTGGTTGTCAAATGTCGGTGTCTACTGTGAAAAACTAGCGTTATTTGAATTGTCAAAAAATATGCTGCAAGAATCATAAATACTATAGGCATAAGTATTGATAAACTATTTAGCAAGCATTCATTTCCAAATTTTAGTTGGGCTTTTGTCTAAGGATTGCATTCATCTCTGGATAAAAAAAAATGGCAACTGAAGGGTCTGCATGCTAAATTTCCTATAAAAGTTCCAGAAAAGATTTAACGAACAGATTTAATCTATCATATTATAAGCAAATAAGTTTAAGTGGTGGCCTGTAATGCACTGCGTAACGCTGGTTAAGGCACGGGATGTAATGTGTCAGCATTTATCTATGAAGGATAAAATGGAGACGTCTTCTGTGCCATTAACAACTTCAAAAGAAAATGTTCCCGCCCGGGAAAATAATTAAAATCTGTCCCACTAAATGCTCTTATTACTTTTATATGCTACTCATACTAAACATACCCAAATTAACTCTTTTCAGACTGATTACCGATGTGTTATTTAATATTTTATGAAGTTATTGTCATTTATAGTCAAGTTTAAATAAAATAACACGTCACTACCACAAATACAATTGCTGATTAGATATCCTGAGACATCATGGTTATTCAAAAAATGCGTAGAAAAAAATCGTGAATTCCCCTCAATGAAGAACATACTATCGATAAATAGTACAAAGTTTGGGAGAAACGAAGATGGTTCCTTGGTGTCCAAAAATCCATTTTCTGGGATGAAACGGACTACAAGACTCGATCACACAGCTACGGTGTCCTCTTCCCTGTTAGTTCGGACAGCCGAGGTAGCCCAGGAGACCTAGTCCGGTAGCATGAGACCCCACGCGGTCTCTGGAGCGGGTTTGTTTGGCAACAGGACTCAGCTTACGTGATGACTCGAGAGACAAACATGGGATGAACTGTTCGTTCAGCGGTTACTGTGATGAATCAATGTTCCAAAATAGAGCAGGGCTCAGGACCAACATCCTTGGTAATGACTCGAGAGGCAAGCATAGTTTTATAGAGTGGCTACTGTTATTGAGCAATGTTTTTAAATAGAAACGAACTTGGGATGAATATCTTACGTAATAACTCATGAGATGGGCATAGACCGGGCTCTGCTTGTACAGCGGCTACTGCGATTAGAGTCGGATGTGGGAGGAACATCATACGTGCTGACTCGAAAGACGGGCATGGAACTAACTTTGTTTGTACACCGGTAACTCTGAAAAGGTAATGGATGAGCTTATAACGAGTATCATACTTTTTTTTTACTTAATGACTCGAGAAACACTATGATAAAGCGATGCTTCTAAATAGAGACGGGCTTGGGACGAATTATGTTTGTACAGCGACACTATGATAAAGCGATGCTTCTAAATAGAGACGGGCTTGGGACGAATTATGTTTGTACAGCGACACTATGATAAAGCGATGCTTCTAAATAGAGACGGGCTTGGGACGAATTATGTTTGTACAGCGACACTATGATAAAGCGATGCTTCTAAATAGAGACGAGCTTGGGACGAATTATGTTTGTACAGCGACACTGTGATAAAGCGATGCTTCTAAATAGAGACGTGCGTGGGACGAACATCTTACGTAATGATCGATAGTAGGGCACAGGATAAACTGTGTTTGCACAGGATTTAAGGATTTAGGATTTAAAATTTATTTAGGTATAATGACATGTTGACAAAATAACAGAAATATCAGAATACACAGATGATACGTACCAAGTCTTCGTCAGCGTGAGCTGCTCTGAAGACAACATTTGCTGCCTGGGTGAATTTAATATGACCTTAAAACTAGGGTTGAAGAGTTTACTTTATCATGACTATTTACTGTTTCAGCTGTCATTTACTTAGCTTGAGAGCAGATAATGTCCGACATGAGGTTGTCTATTACATAACTCACACATTGTTTGGCGTACGATGGCACCAAATTGAAACTAACTGCATAGTTAGCATGACAAATTAACATATGGACACAGGAAAGAAATATTTCAATTAAACATAATCGATGGGTACACTAAATAGACGGATTTCTACGTGAAAAAGATAATTGGAAATTTGAGCATGTGAGGCGAGAGAAAATATATAGCACAGCAGTTACTGTGAATAAGCAAGGCTTCTAAATCAAACCGGGCTTGAGAAGAACATCTTACGTAATGACTCGAGAGATCGGCCTAGGATGAACTGTGTTTAAACAGCGGCTACAAAGATAAAGCACAGCTCAAAAATAGAATAGAGCATGGAACAAACTGTGTTTGTACAGCAGCTACTGTGCTTAAGCAATGCTCCTAACTGGAGACTGAATTGGGACGAATATCTCACAAATGAATTGAAAAATTGACATGGGACAAACTGTGTTTGTACAGGGGCTTCTGTGATTTAGCAATTCACTTAAATTGGAACTCAAACTAGGACGGAATTGGGATGAATATCTTACTTTCTGACTGGAAAGATTACCATGAGACTAACTGTGTGTGTACAGTTGATACTGATTCTAAACAATGCTCCTAAATTGATAGGGGCCTGGGACGAATATCTTACTTTCTGACTATATAGACGGGCTTAGAACGAACTGTATTTTGACAAAGTGCTAAAGGCTTGAGGATGTGATAAAGCGACGCACCTTAACAACATCAATTGACGTGACAACTCGATGGACGGTCATGGGACGATTCAGTATGTACAGCGACTTTTTCGATAAAAAAATTATCCATCATAGCAGTAGACGTTGCATAACAACTGAAGTGAAAATCTTCCACTCTTTGTTGGTAGGCAGCATGCAGTAGTAGCAAGTACCTGTACTGGTTGTCGACATTATTAATTCCACTGAATTCACGATATTGAGATGCAACTAAATTATTACATATTCGAGGGTTGGTATATACAAATTAAAGTAGCGCTGTTGACATATCATTTCGCTAAGGTGTTTTGCACAAATACCAGCCTACACATCCACCAACAAGCCCCTGAGGTGTTTGAACTGTCTTTGGAAGAGGCCGTCTAGTAAACATTACAAGTGCTCGCTGAACATTCAATACCACGGTCTCGCAACAGAAAGAAGTGATTCCCTTCTATGAACAAAACAGTTGTTGCAAAATGATAGAAGCATTCACCGCAAGAGGTCAGTGTAAACATGACGGCCATTGTTGGTGAGACCCTTGTAGAACATCGCAATTACGGGCAACAATAACGAGTGTGGGCTCGTCAGGGACAGGTAATGAGGACGGTAGGAGTGAGAGGGAGAACGTTTGTGGTCTGTGGCAGAACTTTGAAAGTGATGACCCTGACATGGTGTGGGGCTTTTCGAGCGGTACACATCACACTGTGTAGTTGCTGTTGTTGCTTAGCCCCGGATTCCACCTGCGGTGGTGGAAACTGCGCCAGCGCACCGCCCAAAATCCTCGATACCCACCGACACACGCGAGTTGAGACAAGGGGAGGTGGGAGATGATAAAGGGGTGACCGGTTTGGTAGAGTATTTTTGCTGCCATCTGGATAAACTTTGTGGGTTGTGTGGCAGTTAGCAAATGGCAACTCGTGTCGTGTAATTTATATTGTGGACACCGGAACATTGAACTTTTCAACGTGTTCATGTCCCTCAGCTACAATGCAACGTCCCAACCAGACGCGTGCAGGGAAAACCTAACGTGGAACATGGATGTTTTGTGGAAGGGAAATGATGGAGATTATGCACTAGTTCATGCAAAGCAATGAGGGTATGTGTCGTGGCTCTAATGTCGTAAAAGCGTTGGTGGGCCTGAGAACCTGGCAGCGCGCAGGCTGCGTCACGTCAACACCGCAGAGACGATGCGCAAGGCACATTCCCCAACGACAAAGATACGAAACAGAGTGGGTTGAAAGACTTTCGATGGGGCCGAATCCCCCAGACGCCGCCACCGCAGGCAAGACATCTTGATGGAGTTGGTCCGACTGCCTCATGTAGGCTCCCTCGTGGGCGGTTCTATGTAGTCTTATTGTTATCAGTGGCCAGTAAAATAAGGCTGTCTCTTCATTATCGGTACCGGTGAGATTGTACAATTGTTCAATTGTACACTGTACACAATTGATTGTACACTGCTTCAAATCCCGATTCCCATCGTTCCAATCACCCTCCATTGTATTTTTCTTATCGTTGGCAGTAAGATTGTACACTATTTCAGATTTTGATTCATCGTATCTATAAACTGGCACACATAATAAATATATTTCCACTATTAAACTCCTTTGGGGTTCTAAAGCACGAAGAGTGTGTTTCCGTGTGTGTTTTCAGTGATCGTTAGCAGGCCGCTGAACATCGAGACAAAGAGTTGAAACAACGGGAGACGAATGAGAAAGTACTTTGCCGTCCCAAGGCTACATCACAAATACTCACCAATTAGGCGAAAAAACGGAGCACTAAAATGAAAGACCTGATCACGGTTCAAATAGGAATTCAAAACCTCAAAAGACAAAATCCTGATCAGCCATTTCGATCAGTGGCACTTCTAGAAAATAGCAGGATCAAGTACATCGACAACACCGAGGGTAATATTGCCCACCAAGCAGGCTTACATTACATGTTTGAACGGAGACCTGAATTGTTCCAGTGGAACGGAGGACTCCGTAATACCCGTGGTATAACACATCTTGGCACTCTGTTCAGTATCGAGGTGGAAAAATATTTAAACACGAGGCATCCAACTACCAGAGGGCCGCAAAACGACTTCGGTCATTGAATAAACGGTACCCTGGGAGCAAGGAATGACGGTAGGCAAGAAGCAATTAAAACATCGGAACTAAGAAACGGCGGTGCAGGACCGGAAAACATCGTGACGAGTCCAAGGAACAAGCGAAACACCAGGCTTAGAAAGCGATGTCATGCTATGAACAAACGGCACCCCAGCACTGGGAACATACGGTGCAACAGAAACAAGCGAAACACCAGGCCTGGAAAGCGATAGTATACGATGAACAAACGGCACCCCAGCACTGGGAACATACGGTGCAACAGAAACAAGCGAAACACCAGGCCCGGAAAGCGATAGCATGCTATGAACAAACGGTACCCCAGCACTGGGAACAAACGGTACCCCAGCACTGGGAACATACGGTGCAACAGAAACAAGCGAAACACCAGACCCGGCGAGCGATAGTATGCGATGAGTAAGCGGCACCCAAGCACTGGGAACAAACGGTACCCCAGCACTGGGAACAAACGGTACCCCAGCACTGGGAACAAACGGTACCCCAGCACTGGGAGCAAACGGCACCCCAGCACTGGGAACAAACGGTACCCCAGCACTGGGAACATACGGTGCAACAGAAACAAGCGAAACACCAGGCCCGGAAAGCGAT
>SDVV010037172.1:0-10869 GCA_016164225.1 Gammarus roeselii
AATAATTCAAAAATGCAATATAACAAAACACTGACATCATTAAAAGTGCAAATGCAGTTATCCAGAAATGATAATATACTAAATCAGGGAGGGCTAACTGGTGTACATAACCTCAACAACCCTAGGACTCAAATGTTTTGGCAGAATTGGGAAATACGTTCATGTAAATCCAACAACTAAAAGCAAAAAAGAAACCAAATCGCAATCCAGAAAAATGGATAAGCTTAGGAAGCCTACGCAGAAATTATTAACTTGAACCACTCACACATCAGCCACACCCAACTGTATACTTACGAATCCACTGAGGAACATAAATGAACCAACTCACCCAGCACAGTAGCAGCCAAGGCAATTAAGTTTACACAGGTAGTAAGCGCTCTGGGTAAAGCAGATCAATCAAGCAGGATATTATACATAATTAAATAGTATGACCTGCAACAAAACAAAAGAAAACTTATTATCCAAGATATAAGAATACACACATGAATGAACAAATTTAGACAAATGCATAGGTATGGACCCATGTCACAGGGGAGAGAACAATAGCTTGGCTTAACAGTAATAAGCCCCCCGGCCACAATGGGTTCACTGGCAAACGTCTGAGCTAATTGGTCACTGCTGGCATAGGTTATGGGTTGTCTGGTAAACGACTGAGCTAATTGGTCACTGCTTGTATAGGTTATAGGTTTCGCTGGTAAACGACTGAGCTCTGTTTTCTCGGCAGAGCTGTACGCACGCAATCTCGATCATTTAAACATAACGCCTCTCAAAATCCGTCATGTTCTCAGACAGGCTAAGTCTATGGTTTTTGCCGCTTTCGTGCATATGGTCCGGATGTATCTGCGTTATGCTTTTCATGAGAGGTGTTCACTTGTTCTACTTATACCTGCGTTACACACATAAAAATACGTTCTAGCAACGGAAACAAAATGTAATACACGAGCTTATCCAGGCATTCGACACAAAGTCTAAAAACTGTGCTCGGAATCACAGCTACAAGATGTGCTATAATTCTCGCTCTGAGATCAACACTGCAAACCTATGATAAGCATAATAAAAACCGGACCTGCAGTACCGCGCTAGTGACAACATAACTATACATCAACATTAACAAGAGAAAATGAGCTCGCAGATTCCCTAGCTAAACAGGCGTTCACACCCATATTATAACTTTTGTTATCTCAATTCTCTTGATAGAAAGCTATTTCTCTGTAATGTAGTAAGAGCCATAGTGTAAGCATATCGCTTCTGCTTTTTAATCAAATGAATCTTGAACAGGAAACATTACAGAAGCGTATTTATGAGAGAATCTTTATAACATTCGTCAGAAGTAGTTTTCGACAGGTTTAGACCTTTGTGTCTCTCAACATCAATCGGGAATTTTGAAACTTTTGAGTTTATTGTCATACCCCGAGTTTTTAGGTTCTGACTAAACATAGTTGCTCGGACCCAGTTGTCGTTTAGATACAAAATGGCGTTTGATGCGCTCGGCGGCTAGAGCCGGCTAACCCCTTCCCTTCCCCTACCTATTTAAGGGAGGTCTACCTTATCCCGGCATTCATGAGGGCTGGTAAAAGCGGCTTCCCGTGAGGAAACGTTATTTCGTTTTAAGGTAGCAGGGGGAGGAGGAGGCCCCCTATGGCTCTTACTACATTACAGAGGAATAGCTTTTCATCGAGAAAATTCAGATAACTAAAGTTATATTCTCTTCCACTTTGTAAGAGCCCTAGTGTTGGCATAAAAAATTCCATCATATAGCGCAAGCTGGCCTATGCCAGAAGAGCACAGAAATAGGATAGATTGGCTGCATCTTAAACTGAGTTTATCCAAAGAAACGCTTGCCGTGTAAGGAATTGCAACCCATTTGCATAAATAGGGGTAATGACTGTACGTATAGGCCAATACAAGTATTGCTTGGTGCCCACCACAGCCAATATACTAGCTCATGGCAGGCAAATAATATGCGGGCCTAGGGTATGAGCACCCAAATAATACATGTACATCAATCTACATGGCTGTCACTACAGTCATGTATTGGCATTAGAATGTGTACCATAGCTAATATGGTAACCTTGCAGTATATTGAGTGGGAAAAAGTAAATATATACTGAGTAATCTGACGCAATCTTTATCCCGAAGCCGTAGCGTTGAGTACCTCCTAAAGATATGGTAAGATAATCTATTCACGTACCCTATAATACGTACCAAAATTTCTGGCATTAGCTAGCGTAATGTCACAAACCTTTGAAGCAAGAGGGACCATCTACCTGGTTCTTAATGAGACACAAGGCTGATTGGGTTTTCATACCGTGCATAGGTACTTGTGTATAAACACGTGGGGCGACCTCCAGAACTCCCTGGAGATGATGTCTGTTAGGGAGACCCCACGCGTCCAAGCGATAAATGCGGTATACTTTTCTGACGTTGTGAGCTTTTTAGGAAAAGCATTCGCTAAAGCATCATTGATAAGGGAGCAGATGTAATGCCCAATCGATGACGCTTTAAATGGTTTGCCTGGTTAGGATGGACGAACAAATAGTCATTGTTTG
Source organism: Gammarus roeselii (assembly GCA_016164225.1). NCBI lineage: Eukaryota > Metazoa > Arthropoda > Malacostraca > Amphipoda > Gammaridae > Gammarus > Gammarus roeselii. Next base: position 2,550 of record SDVV010037172.1, read on the forward strand.
ACAGACACCGTGCTACCTATTCTTTGACTGCGTGCAGCAATGGGGCACCGGTCATGTACTCGACCATCCGGTTGTAGTGAGGCGGTAGAGAGTAGCGGTGGCGTGTGGTTGCGTGCTTGGTTCTTGTAGAGGGACTTGTCAGCGATCAGTATGAGACCGCATGAAGGGTTCTTGGAGAAATGCAGTCCCGTGCGTGACATGGCTGTAATCTCAAAGCCCCTTTCTCATGCTGGTAGAGCGACGATAAGCAAAGTCTTCTGAAAGCGCCAGTACTGACGTCGTCTGAGCAGAAAGGGAGGAGAGGCGAGCATGTCGAGAACCAGCTCCAGCTTTCCCTGCGGCACAAAACGTCTTTATGGTGGGTTCTCGTGCAACTAGTCCCTTGCCAGTTCTTAAAGGATCGCCTCTTGAGTCGTGACGCCAAACCCATGAAAGAGAGGCAAATAACGCGCATTCCTGTAAACCAAAACTGTACGAGAATTTAGCTGCTTCTGCTTGCCGGCATAGCGCAGGAACGTCAAGAGGGTGGACTGGTTGACAAACTGCACCTTTGTGGCGCGTAGCCACGCTTGGAAACGAGTCCAAAAGCTATGGTATTGCCGTTGTGTGGACTGCGTGTGCGTGTTGACCAGGGTGTCTGCAAGCGATCTATTGTATTTGATCGTGAGCACCGTGATTTAAAAATTGAATGCGAGATAACGCAAGAGGGGTCGTGATGTTAGAGGAACCTCCCTGCCCCCGACGCGCTAGAACACGTCGAGGGCGAGCGGAATTTTGCGGAAGGACGCGACGACCTTGGACCACCACAGTGCGTTGTGGTGGTCGGGCACCACGAGGACGCCGCTGTAGCGGTACGTCTCGAGCTTGTGGAACACCTGGGGAATCAGGTTGTATGAAGGGAACAGGGATATTTCCTTCCACTGATTCCAGTCGCATTGGAGAGAATCCACTAAAGCTGCTCGTGGGTGATGAATCGGAGCTGCAAATAGTCGGAGCTTGTGGTTTCCCGGATGCGCGAAGAGGTTTATAAGCATGGTCCCGCGCAGGTTGGAGAGACGGGCGCAGCGTTGAGGCGTCATCGTCCACTCCGTTTCGACTGGTAGGAGGCGTGAGAGCTGATCGGCCCAGACGTTCTGCGATTCGGGAAGGTAAGTCGCGAGAAGAGAGAGGTGACGGCGTTGTAGGATGTTTAGGAGCTGTGCTCCAACTTCTGCAACGCTGAGGCCTTGCTGGAGCCCAAGTGATTCATCATGTTACCGCTGCCATGTTGTCTGACAACACGCAGATTCCTTCGACGTGTTAAGAAGATTGCGTTCCAATTGCGACCAACGGCCGTACAACCTCTGGTCGCTGCAGCATACGGACCCCCACGCTTTGTCCGATGCGTCCGTACACAGAAGGTGCTCCGGTGGAAGCAACCCACACGGGACGTGGGAGTGGAGGAAGGAATCGTTTCGTCAGTGCTGTACTGCAAGGCGGTAAAAATTGTTGAGAGCGCTGGCTTGCTGAATAAACGCAGGGACCGTGCTGCTAGCACTCTTTGTATTGAAGAAGATGTGCGCATGAAGCAGGTGAGCCGTGAGGAAATTTATGAGGCCGAGAAAACTCTGATTGTTGTCGAGAGAGAGTTTCGCGGGTTAGTACATCTGTGGCCATGTCCCTGCAGCGTTCGATGTGCTGTGAGGTCGGGGCGATGGATCCGACGTCTCCATTGAGCGCACTCCCAGGAAATCGATCTGCCTACCCGGTTCCGGAAAAGACTTCACTAGGTGGACATGGAAACCTTGCTTTAGAAGGAAGGCCGCTAGCTGTCTGGGTGTTGAGCCGGCACTGATGTACTGTCGGTGTACAGCAAAAGGCTAGTTGTTGATGTAGAAGGCTGCGTCTAATCTTTGCTGGTAGTAAGCAAAGGGGTAGTTTCGCAACCGTCGCAAAGATTGTTGGTCCCAGGTCGAGGCCGACTGGAATGGCCGAGGTACTTATGGAAAGTGGGTTGGATTGAGACGTGCGGAGAAGTGTCCTTGATGTCCAACTTGGTGAACCAGAGAGGAGGGTTTAGCACAGCCCATATTCTTTGCGGGTTGGACATCCGGAACATAGTTACCGGGATGTGTTTGTTAAGCCTGGAGAGGTCGATCACTAAGCGATCCCCTTGCGAGGCCTTGGGAACCGCAAAGATGCAAGACACGAAGGCCGGTTGCCGGGGCACCGCCTTGACTATGCCTTTCCGCAGGAAGTCTAACACGAGGGTTTTGAGAACGTCCTCGTGTTGTCGGTGAAAGACAGTGTAACCGAATCGAGAGGAGAGGGTCGTGGCACCCATCTTCAAGAGGAGCATTTAGAAAGTGTGCGTTTGACCAAAGGTGTGGCCTCGGTACCGTGTGCTTAGGCGACTCCTGATGGCCTCCGGAAGAGCGTCGGTACTTATGGGAAAGGGAGCGGCCCGTTTTCCGCAGTCACCTGAGGACTTAGGGCGGAGGGAGGGTCGTTTGGCTGCTGGGTCTCTTTGACCTCCACCGCAACCTCCTCTCCCTCGACCCTTCTGGCCACGTCACTGGCCCCTTGGGGCAGTGGAAAAGCGGTACCCCCCAACCTGTATGTGAGGTACTGAAGCCCCCACGCTTCCCTTGGGGTTGCACGGTACCACGCTGGAACGCAGGGCGATCGTTGGGAGATGCTTGGCGACCGCTTGGGCCACGAAAGAACCCCGCACGACCCCCTTCTGGGTTTGCTGAGACTGCTGTGCCACCGGTAGCGCAAGGGCCACGAAAGCTGAAGTGGATTGGGCCGTAAATGAGAGGACCTCCGTCCTGCTTCGGAAGGTTTCAAGTGCCTTGAAATTGAGGTTGAAAAATCGATCTCTCTAGAAGGGCTGATCGAACAGGTATTCCGACAATAGTTTGTGAATTGAGCGTGTGTAGTGCTCCGACAAACAAAACAGTGACTGTGGGGTAACTCACTTGCCATCTGCCACGAGCTATATCCTCAGCGCGTCAGTGACGCGCTGAGGATATAGCCGCGCAGGTTCTGAGCGACCTGAGCGCTGAGCTGGAAATCCTTCGCACGTACTTCTGCAGTAATGTGTTGGAACGGAAAAGCGATCTTAACCTTAGTGGCCTCAAAGTGAGCTTTTGGGGGGAAGGATCGGCGCATAGCAAATTCCATCAGGGCCCTGAATCCATGACAGCCTGATCCAAGCGCAAAGTGTGCATTCGACCAAGAGTCGAGCTCCTTTGGGGCCGAATTGGTGGGCAGGGCGTCATCAATTTTGCGTGAGGAGTTTCGGGAGTGCATCTGGAATACGTTCCAGATTGATAAATCCGCATCTCTGATGGTCCCCCTCGAATCGCTGGTTGCTCGACCGCAAAATCATTTAAGAAACTGGGTTGGAAGCTTCTCAGAAGTAGCCGGCGGCAGTAAAAGAATGGACATCCGGCGGAGGGCCGAACAGTGATGCTCTCCAGATTCTCCGAAGGGGAAATGAAGCTAGAGCCTTGCTGTTGAACTTTTAAAGGGTTATTAGGAGCATCCGTCTCCTTGCACGATATCTGTTCCTGAACGCCTCAAAAGTAGGTCTGCCTGGAGGCACTTTCATGGCTGAGGCATATGTTGCACCCAAGTGGCCCGTATACGTGAACTTCACAACAGCCCTAGTGCCGTGGGCATCTGGTATATTGGTCATCGTTGGGCACATTGCGAGCATGTGACGCGATCATCAGAGGGATTTCTGGGTTTGAGGAGGTATCCTGTGACTCGCAATCGCTCGCCTGTCGCCGAGGTGATTTCAGACATCGTTACTAAAACAATGGAGATTGAAGTATAAAGGGGATGTTTTTGTTTTAATCCCAATATGCGCCCGCAATCAACGCCACAAAGCACGAAATAATGTATGTTTGTTCACGAGAAAAAATAATAGTTACAGATACAGACAGGCACTAGGCCGCATCCCCCGGAAAGGGGGGTGGCCGACGGCAAGGCGCACCTCACACTCTCATACGCTCACACTCACACAACTTCGCCCTTTTGTGCTATAGGGTCCAGCCGGTAACCTCGCAACACACACTCTGGGTCACGAGTGCAGCCCGAGGATCCGTTGTCAGCAGAAGGGCCCGACAGTTTTCACTGGTTTACCCCACCGCGTCATAATGGGCGGGCTTCCCGCCCCAACGGGGGCCCGGGCAGGAAAGCACATTAGATCAGCGTCAAAATCAACCATTCAGAACCATTCTTCACTCACGTCTGTTCATTGCACCCTCTCTCGCTCCTTCCACATTTATATCTCTCCTTCCTAACGCATGCTTCACACCATCCATCCACCCTAACTTCGGTCTACCTCCTGGCCTGCGACCACTCGCCTCCGCATTCATCACCCTTCTCAATAATTTCCCTTCATCCATCCTCTCCATGTGCCCGAACCATCTCACAACACGCGAATCCACTCTGTCCTTCAACTTCTTAGCCATCCCTGTTCTTATTCGACCCACGTCGTTGATGATCCGGTCTCTCAGCGTTACTCCAGCCATGCTCCTCAAACACTTCATCTCGAAAACACTCAACCTTCTTCTCTCCTCTGCACTCACCCTCCAAGTCTCAGCTCCGTAGATCACCATTGGGACAACAACACCCTCTACAGCCCTCTCTTTGCTTCCATATCCAACGTCCTACTGCTCATTACACTCTTCAGTGCACCCAACACTTTACACCCCTCTTTCACTCGCGCCTACACTTTAGTTTCCACTAGTTCAGGTATCTTCACGTGGGAGCCCAGATACTTAAAACACTGAACTTCCTCCAAGAGCTCTCCATTTAGGGGGACACTAATTTTGCTTGCATCGACAGTCCTCGAGCATCTCATTACGTTACTCTTACCCACGTTCATTCGAAACTTCCTCCTCTCACACACTCTATCAAACTCAGACACTAGCCTACATAGCTTCTCATCTGAATCCGCCACCAGGGCCGTATCATCAGCAAATAGCAACTGTTTCAACTGCCAACTCCGCCCATTCACTTCCAACAGTTCCAAGATACGACCCAGCACACTCGCGTTCACCTCCCTGACCACTCCATCCATATAGAGGTTGAACAGCCAGGAAGACATCACGCAGCCTTGTCTCAGTCCCACTTTCACTGTGAACCAATCACTCACCTTGCTTCCCACTCTGACACATGCTCGGCCGCCAACATAGAAACTCTGCACCGCTTTCAACAGATGGCCGCCCACTCCATTTAAGCGCAACACCCTCCACAGCGCTTCCCTGTCAATCCTGTTGTATGCCTTCTCCAGATCCATGAAGGCCCAGAACACATCTTTTCCTTTGGCAAGGCACTTCTCACAGACCTGTCTCACTGCAAAAATCTGATTGTTACACCCTCTACCACTCCTAAAGCCACACTGTTCCTCTCCAACTACACAGTCCAACAGGCTCTAATCCTTTTGATCAGTACTCTCCCGTACAACTTACCAACCACACATAACAGACTGATACCTCTCGAGTTGCAGCATTCATTTTTATCTCCTTTGCCCTTATATAGCGGAACAATGCAGGCACTGCGCCACTCAATCGGTACCACACCTGCCACAAAACACAAGTTCAGTAACCTCACCAACCATTAGACTATCGTTTCTCCACCCTTCTTTAGGCACTCGATCGCAACGTCATCCAAACCAGAGGCTTTCCCTGCTTTCATCACCTCCACCTCCTTCTGCACCTCTTCCCTGGTAATGTTCGCCACAAGTCTTTCTCCCAAAACTGGCATCCGAGCACCACCACCCTCAGCAACAATGTCAGCCTCTCTGTCATCCTCGACATTCAACAACTCGTCAAAATACTCGGCCCACCTATTCCGTACGTCACCATTTTCCAACAGGAACTGTCCGTTTTCATCTTTCACCACTTCCTCCTTTCCAGTTTCTTTTTTTTTTATCAGCATGTTCACCTCTTTCCAGAACATTTTTTTGTTTTCCTCACAATTCTGGCACAACCGTCTGCCCCACCTGGCATCAGCGTCCTTTTTGGCTCTCCTCACTTCCCGCTTCACCTCGTTTCTCCTCTCTTTGTAGCATACATAAGCCACCACCGACTTCACCTGCAACCACTCCTCAAACGCTCCACTTTTCCGTGCCACCGCCAGTTTGACCTCCTCATTCCACCACTCACAACCTTTCCTCCTGCACCTGCCCACACGGCGCGCACCACACACTTTCGCACATCTCAGCAACGCATCCCGTAATGTCTCCCTTTCTTCCTCCACATCTCTCAGGTCCTGTTATCTCACGTTGTTATATTCTTCCCTCAACGCCTGCTGGAACTCCTCGGCTCTACTTCTCACATTCAGTCCTCTCACTTTCACTACCTCTCTTCCTCCTCCTACTCGTTTGTTGCCCTTCCACTTCTGCTCCCCTCATAATCCATCTTCCACCAGCAGATGGTCAGACACTCCTCCACCTTCCCCTCTCAACACCCGCACATCCAACAGCCTCCCCACCACTCTCCTCGATATCAGCTCAAAAATAATAATAGATTTGGTACCAATAATTTTCAAATGAGACATTAAATGATTCAAATATGTGCATAATGTATTCCATTATTGTGCAAGGAAGCCTGCAATGTTGACCCTAAACCATTGTTTGCGTTGGATTTTTGTATCAAGCATTGCTATCATCCGTTAAGACGCTATGTTGACTATATGCATACGACTGAAGTGAATCCAATGTTGTAGAGAAACCACTGTATATCGTTGGGTTTGCAGAGCGACACATATGACTTACTGTACCTCAAGTGTTGACCAGAAACCACTATGTATCGTTGGATTCCTAGTGCAAACAGTGACGTAGTCCCAGAGGACGTCGTCTGCCACGTGTAATCATCAGCCTGTAGGCGTGAAGGGCTGCACGGTGACAGCTTACTTTAAAACCAAACACCGTTGGTTTCAGTATGTAGACTATGCTCAGATGACTTATCAAGTGTTGATCAGAAACCTAGAAACCACTGTTTATTAGCAGGTTTTCAAACCCAAGCATTGAACAGTTCCCGAACTAACGTCATGTGCAACACATAATCATCTGCATGTTGGTATGAGGGTTGTATGGGGCCAGATTACTTCAAAACCAAGCATAGATGGTGTCAGCATAGGGGGTTTGGTCATATGACTTAAGTGTTGATCAGGAAACACTGTTTATGAGCAGGATTTTCAAACCCAAACATTGAAAACTTCCCGAAGGCACGTCATATGTCCATAGACATTTTCATGTCCTTTGACATTCTATGTCCTTTGACATTCTATGTCCTTTGACATTCTATATCTTTTGACATTTTCATGTCCTTTGACATTCTATGTCCTTTGACAATCTATGTCTTTTAACAATCTATGTCCTTTGACATTCTATATCCTTTGACATTCTATGTCCTTTGACATTCTATGTCCTTTGACATTCTATGTCCTTTGACATTCTATGTCCTTTGACATTCTATGTCCTTTGACATTTTATGACCTTTGACATTTTATGACCTTCAACATTTCATGTCCTTCAACATTTCATGTCCTTCAACATTTCATGTCCTTCAACATTTCATGTCCTTCAACATTTCACGTCCTTCAACATTTTATGTCCTTTTGAACTTTTATGTCCTTTTGAACTTTTATGTCCTTTTGAAATTTTATGTCCTTTTGAAATTTCATGTCCTTCGGCATATTATGTCCTTTGACAATTAATGTCTGCTGACATTTTCATATTTCCTGGCATTTGATGTATTTAAAAATTTAATGTTCTTCAACAATTAATGTCCTTCAACAATTAATGTCCTTCAACAATGAATGTCTGTCAACTATTAATGCCCCATGACAATTGATGTCTTATGACAATTAATATACATCATCAATTAATGTCTTTCCGCACTTAAAGTCCTTCGACAATTAATGTCCTTCAACAATTTATACAGATACAGACACTAGGCCGCATCCCCCAGAAAGGGGGGTGGCCGACGGCAAGGCGCACCTCACACTCACACAACTTAGCCCTTTTGTGCTAAAGGGTCCGGCCGGTAGCCCCTCAACTTACACTCTGGGTCCCGAGTGCAGTCCGAGGAACCGTCGTCAGCAGCAGGGCCCGACAGTTTTCACTGGTTTACCCCCTCCGCGTCATAATGGCCGGGCCCCCCCCCACCCACGACCATCCCGACAGCGGGATGCCAAGGGCGGGAAAGCACATCAGAGCAGCGTATAAATCAACCATTCACAACCATTCTCCACTCACGCCTGTTCATTGCACGCTCTCTCGCCACCTCCACATTCATGTCTCTTCTTCCCAACGCCTGCT
>SDVV010037173.1:0-10869 GCA_016164225.1 Gammarus roeselii
GCAGCACTGCCTAATTTATTGGGTAGCAAAGAATGCGACGGTATGAGTGGGTCTATGCGAGACAGAGAGTCACTGACAAAAAAACATATAAAGTATCAGTATTATAATATATGATCAACTTAACAAAGGTTTCTTCGTACACGAGTTGTGTGTTATTCTTGAGGAGCGTTGAGCTCCCTAACGTGTCACGACGAAAGAGCTGTCAAGGTAGGTTTGAGGTGCACAATAAGTATGCATTGTATCCTAATGAGATTAGGTGTTGTTATTTGACCTTGGAATCTTTTGCATAGTAATTAGTATGAATTCTGTAGTTCGAACCCACAGTCCAATTAATTGATCAGCAAAGAGTGAGTGTAACGGTATGGGTGTGTCTATGTGAGTTAGAGAACCACTGGCACAACAAAACAACCAAGAAATAATTATATTTACATTTGTTTGCGTTCATACACAAACCGATGTGATGATTTTTGTGTCACGATAACAGAGTGCGTACTTGCACTCGGAGAAACATATATATCTAGATTACGTATAAACAGTACATACACAAGCACAAATACACGTAGAATGTCTATAGAACAGTAAAATAAATAAATATGCGCAATCAGTCCGGAGTCTTTATTCATATCATCCGCCAAGTACAAGTGTCAAAGGGTCTTGGTGTGTGGATGGGCCTATGTGAGTTGGGGAGCTCATTTACAGATGGAATGGTATTATTGTACCGCCATAAGCCTAAACATAGATATACACACATTTAAGAGTCACATGAGGATGGATCTACAAATCAGAAGTACATTTGATGATGGGTCAAGACCTTATGGCGTTCATCACATCGTGTAACCGAGTGAGTGAACTTGTTAGTGACCGGTAGCGAGCATCTAACCTTTAACTGAGCATGAGTATCACCTTTCAGAAACATGGCGAGAAGCCGGAGAAATAGCCAAGTATATTTAAATTACATAATAAATAAGCAGTCCATCCCGATGACACATTGCATTGCAATCAGACATTATGTTTTGATGACGTAATTGGTTGATTATCTGCCTGATACGATGGAAGGCAAAAATTGTCTGGTTATGTGTGGGTGTGAGTTCGAGGGTTCTGCCATACATGCATTTAACGGTTCTGTCATACTTGCATGTGTGATCCGGGCAGGGCATATTTGAAGCAACGCTATGCGAGGAGATTCCTGTCTTTATACGTGACGTTAAATTACACGCTTTGCGGAAATACGAAAGAAGTGATAATGAATCTCATTGAGTCTATCGCTATCGGGGATGAAACAGAGTCGTGGTAACAGGGTAATAGTGTTGATGCTCCCAGCGAGCTGGAAAATATAGTGTTACGTTGCCAGTTCCGTGTTAATCGACATCAATTGTTTGACTCAGCCTGCCCCTGCCTGCGGGCAAGCAGTAGAGTGGTACATTTCTGCTTGAAAGAAGATACGGTTGCGCAGTTCCGAATGTCAGCTGGTAGCTTGTTGGAAGTCTTTGGACCTGAAATCGTGAAAGCTTTGGCCCCAATCTCTGTTCTTCTGAACTCGGTGTCAATGTTATTTTCATTCCGTGTTGATCGTTGATGGGCCGCTTTTCGAGTTGTCAATACAACACCGTTTGAACAAGAAAGCTTGTTCTGAATTTTAAAAACTCGAATTGTTTCGCTCAGCTCTAGTCGTTCCTGGATGTTAAGCCACTCGAGTTTTTTTAGAATTGGTGTCACGTGATCGCTCTTTCTAAAGTTCCCGTCATGAGCTACTTTTGCGGTGAAGTTTATGCTTCGTTGAATGTCTGAGAGTAATGTAGTTTAAATGTGAAAAAAATCAGAGCATTGATAAGGAGAAGTCTGAACTTGAAGTCGAGTTGTTTCTTTGTTCGACTGAGAAACATCAGTGTTGTACCATTCAGCTTGGAACAAAGCTTATCAACATGATGTCTAAATGTCATATTGGGATCAAGCCACACTCCCAAACTTTTGACTTTGTTGTCGAGATGGATTTTTGCGCCCATACAATCAACTTCAAAATTTTCGGGAACTCTCCTTGTAATTGGTTTGGATCCCAGGATGATGCACTGTGTTTTACTTGTATTAACTTTGAGCCCATTTGAGGAATACCAGTCCATTATGTGGGTCAGCGCTGTTTCTGCATCCGTCTTCAGCTTTTCTAATTCGTTTGCTGTTCTAACGAACAATAATTGAACATCGTCTGCGTATAATGTCATTTCTGGCGTTGTCGAGGGGGTTTCCACAATTTATGTCGTTGATAAACAGGAGGAAAAGAACAGGTCCGAGAATCGAGCCTTGTGGAACGCCGAAATTTACCGGTCTTGGCGAAGAGGTGATTTTTCCATCTAACACGACAGACTGGGACCGATGTCTGAGATAGCTTCCAAACCAGGGTGTTTGGATGTTTAGTTGTAGCAGTTTTTGCTGCAAAATGTCGTGATTTACACTGTCAAATGCTTTTGAGAGGTCCAGCAGCACGAGTAATGATAGACTGTTTTCGTTTATAGCTTTGTATACGAATTCGGAGATTTTCAGTAGCGCGTCTTCAGTAGAGGTTTTCCGTCTGTATGCATACTGACAGTCATTGATCAGGTTTGCCTCTTCTAAGTAGTCAAGGAGTTGACGTGCAATGATCTTTTACAAAAAAATTCGAAATTACTGGCAAAAATGTTTCTGCATCCATCAGCAGCATTAGACCGATGCGGTCTGGCGCTGAGAAGTTGCTCGAACTTCCAGCAGCGACTAATTTCCGGGATTGGGGACTGGGTTTGGGTTGTGAGGACTATGAGGGGAGGTGGGAATGAAGTTGCTATGAGGTGAGAGAGGCAACCATGAGGCTGATGGAAGGAAATGGAAGAGGTACTCGAGGGGCAGCCACAAGATAGATGTGCGAGAACAGGAGGAGCAGTCAAACGATAAATAGAGTGATACAGGAAAGACTGTTTCCTGGAAGAGGAGAAGACAAGGGTCAGTTGCGAGGAGATAATGTAAGCACATTGGAGCAATCCCTTGTAGGCAGGCACACTAAGACGAGGTAACAAAATCACGAGAAATAATTGTTCCCGTGGCTTGGGAAAGGAAGAATGAGGCCTTAATTGGAGCTACAGTTGTGAGAAAGAGCCGGCAAAAAGGCTGCAGTTGCCAAACAGTGAAAAAAGGACTCTCATATAATCAAAGGTCCCGTGAGTAGCTGGTAACATCAGGCTCGAGTACAGCTGTTGGTTTCTATGTTAGTTTTTTTTTAATTTTGGGGGGGGGGGGTCAGTCTCAAACCTTCAAGGCTATTTATTTGAAAGACAATGCAAATTATATTAGATGTTAAAAGTTGAATTTGTTGGATAAAAATCTTTTACATTAAAATAAATATCCTTAGGAGAGAGGAAATCCCCTTATGGAACGTAGTGTGGGGTTGAATGTGGTCACCTAGACGGGGTGCCCTCCGACCCACTAAAACCTCTCCCCGGCCTCCAGACCTGCTGATAGGATGCTGAATGCGTTGCCTCTCTGTAGGGCCAAGCCCAACCGCTGCTGGAACCATAGAAATTCTCGTGAATCTCAAGTTGCCTCTACCAATCTACGTCCGATCTCCTTCACAATTCGCGCAGTTGACTCGCCATACACCCCTTTCGTCTCCATGGCTATTGGCTCAAATTGGATCTGTCGGGCCAAAGCGTAGCTGCAGAACCAGCTGAAATTGCAGAACCTATCAAATGCGTTTCCGCATGAGTGTCCACACAAGTACAGTCCCAGCATTAACTTTTACCATTCTTGAAAGGAAAAACTGTGATGCCATCCGGTCTCTTCCCATCACCTCTATCCAAACCCAAAGGTTCCAACACCGATGGTAGTCCCGCTCTCTGCAAAGATCTTCTGACGATGTCGTTCAGTGCCGAGTGTCTGGAAAAGCGATCGGAACTATACCTACATGATAGTCCATGCAGTCCATCTCGTCCATTCTCTGACCGCAACGACATTGATGCTGTTGACAGATTTTAGATCCCACCCTTAGAGCAACGGCAATGCACAGTGTCTCTGGATCTAGTTGAGTCCCCAATGATGGCACAGGGACAGCATGAATCCAGAGACCACTCTCTGCTCGGTACAGCCAGGAGGCGTGCTCTCGTCGTCTGATCCGCAACAGCAAGCAAACCGTTCAGTTTAACCTTTACCAAAGGCAAGTCCCATACTTTCTGCTTACTCTTGTCCTTCCCCTCCAAGTTAAGGGGATCACCACCTCTCTCCCTCCACATCTCGACGGCACCTTGCGCAGCTCCTCTGTGTCAGCCACGATGTTCACGTCAGAAAGAACGGCTTCGATTATGTCACTCACAGAATGCATCGACGAGATGAAGGCTAGAAAGGCCACATCTCCTTCTCTTCTGAACCCGAGGGTTCCATGACTAACTGGCAAAGTGGCCTGGTTCCAAGATCTGTCATCAAGGGGGACATCGGTCACCCTAGTGACGGCATCCCTCAACACCAAATCGAAACTGTTCAGACACTCATCATGTTGATAGGCGAGTGATGATCTGAGCACATATTGCAGTTTGTGAATAGAGAAACAATTTTTCAGAAGTAGAAATGCTTGGTGACTATCTATCTGCTCCAATCGCGTGATCATTCGTTCTAAGTCATCTTGCTCACATTTCAAAGCATCGGGTATACCCAGCAGAGTACACTAACTAATTGGAACCAATGTGACATCAGGTAGCACCAACCTAAAGCATCTCACTGTGTGCTCCACCTCCTGAGGTGAGTGGTCCAGGTGACTCCGAGAGTCTATGTGGCCAGGTGACTAGATCTTGCAGGCTGAAGAGGGTCCACGAAGGAAGGTGCATAGGTAATTGAAACGCGATAATAAAGCAGGAACCAGGAATTGCAGGCAGTAAGATAGCACATAAAGACAGATGCATGCGTACTTGATAGAAGGGCAGGAATGGAGTACCATTAAATTTACATTTTTGTTTGAACGATCGAGACAGACTCATTCAAGCTGCACTCTGAGGCTAAAGACTTGGAACAAGCCTTTGATCGCACAGCGGAACTGCTTACATGACAAATGTACACGAAGTTCGGACAAAAGGCATGCATGAGGTAATTTACAAAGATGCGCTGCGTATATTGCATAAATTTAACAGAAATTGCTTACGAGAGAGACATTCAAGGAGTTAAATTTATGGTATAAACAAGAGGCATATCCTGGCGAATGCACATCCTTGGCTAGATACAATTAAACTATATTCTCATGGAACCATAATCATAAAGACGATGCCTAATGCTGTCTGTCATTCTCAAATAGAACAGAACAGTGGTTTTTGCTCTCCTTTAAGACCTAATACCATTCCCTTTATTGTGGAATTAAGCACAGTGGTGTTCCTTCTGTAAATTCTTCTCCTTCGTTCTACAAGTTCCCGTAAAAATGCATGTGATTGGTTTCCTCTTCCTCGAACTACTATGCCCATGATGGTTGATATTAAAAAAAATATTATTATAACTATTACATTGGTGACGTTGCCTGCGTTCGATTCTGCTCAAGGCCACCTTCCTTGAAGTGTCTTTACCTCCACCTTGCTCAATTGGAATACATTAGGCTTCTAATTTGTGCCTATTTCATTTTGTTTAAAATGGCAAGGTGAATTTTTCCATTTGAATAGACCGAATATGTATTTGATAATGAAATTTCAAGTGTTATATTTAAGAAACGTAACCCTTTTCTAGACTATGGAAATAAAATGAGGTAATAATATTTATTATTTTACATAATCCCAAAAGGCAGTGACGTAACTCATCTGAGAGCAAATCAATTTCTTCGATGTAGAGCAAGCTACCCACGTGCGCGCTCAGCTAAGCATGCGCGGGCAGTTGAACATGAGCACCCCACGGCAGTCGACGGCCGACTCGACTGAAGACGGTGAGGCGTGGTAAGACCACGAACCATTACCGAAGAAGTTGTAGACGACCACAAGAACCCTGTTTGATCGCATTTCACTGAAAAATCCCACTGCATATTTAATAAAGGCAGATATTGAGACGCAAGGTGGAAATATATTAACCCATTAACAGATTTAGAATGTCACACTTTCCAGGATAGACACAAAATAAAATAGGCACAAAATGCGTTGGGAGGCAAATAAAAGGAGGTGAGCTTGAACGGCGACAGCGACATCGACGGCGACTCACTATTATTTCCTATACCTCGTACGAATCGAGATAAATGTAGAAACATTGAATATTTTCATGTCCATGCTGATGAAGCTCATACCCAGTACTCTACAGTGCTATCTGCATTTGGTCAAGTAGACGGCCTACCCCTAACACTAACCTTTGTTTCTACCTGAAGAGGTTCCGATGTAACTTCCATCCCGATTGTTTGCTGGCAGCATTTTATGCTCAACCACTTGGCCTGAACCAACACTCGGATGTTGAGTGCCTCGTAAATCCATTAACGTTTGTCCGGCTTAATTGAACCCATTTGCAAGTCGCCACTTTCAGACACAACATTGTTTTGGCTCTGAAAAGAGACTACATAAACTGCCTTCTTCGAAATTTCAGTCTGTCATTTGAGAGGCCTTTGCTCGCGGTTTCTAAAGAGAGGCCGAGATGCCCTGGAGCTTTTCTTGTCGTTCATCGTTTAGTTTCGCAAAATAAAATATATGGCACAGGAGACGTATTTATTTTCGTCCAAATTCCTGTCATCAAAATTTGTTTCTTAATGTTTTCATGAATTTATTGACCGATTCGTAAACAATCTGAAGAAATAATTTCTGATAATATATATGTAGCAAGTAAAGAAATACACATATATTTCGTCCATATCACGGTTATTCAAATTACGAATAAATAAATTGTAGACTGTTTTACCCAGCATACTTTTCGATATCGTTGAGATCAGTTTGAATAATTGTCTCGGCATTTAGCTCTTTTACAAAGTCGAGCGCCTAAAACAGTCAGCAAGACATAAGCAGTCGAACGATTACAGTTCCTTCTAAAATTATTGTCTGATCACGCGTGTAATGAGCAGTGGGCCCAATACATGCCGTGTGGAACCCAGGAGATCATCCACAACTCTTCGTCGAGTTAGGTGCTGGAAACATTTTCTTGATTTCGTGGAAACGTGGGATAATGCATCACGATGTCTTCAATAAATTAAGTTCTGTAATTCAATGCGTGATATGAAAAAATGGCGTTCCATCAAAAAGCCTCTGAGATTTCCTCCTCCAGCTTTGAGGAAGAGTGACGGCATGGATCAGTGCTTGTGAGATATCAAGTGTTCCTACTTTGAAATGTTCCACCAAAAATTTTGCAAAGACAAGAAAGCACATCATTACAACATTTCAATATAATTTGTCTTGTTATCTGGGCCGGGTGCACACTGTTAGTACCTATGTCACCAACAGCATATAAAATTTGGATGATTCCAATGTTAACCCCAGACAATAAATTCTGCAATGCACTTCAAAATTTTGATCAGGGAAATAAGGAGAACTTTATATTTCCATCCAATTATGTTACTATCACGACAGTTCACTCATTTTTATTTCATTAATCGGGTTCATCCGCTTGGTGATTAATTTTGTGGATTTCCAGAGCTGTAAATATGATTACAAATCTGTACAAATACACATTGTTCATTTTATATTTCTCGGCAACTTTATCGTTACTAATACAGGTACCCAATGGTCAACAGACAATGAAGTTGAACAATCTCCTAAAATCTTCAAAAAATAAGTAATCGCTTCCTTGTTTAGTATTACATGCAATTGTCTACCTTCGTCTTTGCCCGTCCTTGGCTTCCGTCTCTTGTTCGGGCCTCCTGACCCGGTCATTGTCTCCCTTCGCCTCCTCCCGTTTCCCGTCCATGGCTTCAGTCTCTTGTTCGTGCCTCCTGACCCGTCATTGTTTCCCTTTGCCTCCTACCGTTTCCCGTCCATGGCTCCCGTCTCTTGTTCGTGCCTCCTGACCCCGTCATTGTCTCCCATCACCTCCTTCCGTTTCACGTCCACGGCTTCCGTCTCTTGTTCGTGCTTCCTGACCCCGTCAGTGTCTTCATTCGCCTCCTGCCGTTTCCCGTCCATGGCTTCTGTCTCTTGTTCGTGCTTCCTGACCCCGCCAGTGTCTTCCTTCGCCTCCTTCTGTTTCCCGTCCATGGCCTCTGTCTCTTGTTCGTGCTTCCTGACCCCGCCATTGTCTCCCTTCGCCTCCTCCCGTTTCCCGTCTATGGCTTCCGTCTCTTGTTTGTGCTTCCTGACCCCGTCATTGTCTCCTTTCGCCTCCTCCCGTTTCCCGTCTATGGCTTCCGTCTCTTGTTCGTGCCTCCTGACCCCGTCATCGTCTCCCTTCGCCTTCTCCCGTTTCCCGTCCATGGCTTCCGTCTCTTGTTTGTGCTTCCTGACCCCGTCATTGTCTCCTTTCACCTCCTCTCGTTTCCCGTCCATGGCTTCCGTCTATTGTTCGTGCCTCCTGACCCAGTCATTGTCTCCCTTCGCCTCCTCCCGTTTTCCGTCCATGACTTCCGTCTCTTGTTCGTGGTTCCTGAGCCCGTCATTGTCTCCCTTCGCCCCCTCCCATTTCCCGTCCACGGCTTCCGTCTCTTGTTCGTGCTTCATGACCCCGTCATTGTCTCCCATCGCCTCCTCCCGTTTCCCGTCCATGGCTTTCGTCTCTTGTTCGTGCCTCCTGACCCAGTCATTGTCTCCCTTTGCCTCTTCCCGTTTCCCGTCCATGACTTCCGTCTCTTGTTCGTGCTTCCTGACCCCGTCATTGTCTCCCTTCACCTCCTCCCGTTTCCCGTCCACGGCTTCCGTCTCTTGTTCGTGCTTCCTGACCCCGTCATTGTCTCCCATCGCCTCCTCCCGTTTCCCGTCCATGGCTTTCGTCTCTTGTTCGTGCCTCCTGACCCCGTCATTGTCTCCCTTCGCCTCCTCCCGTTTCCCGTCCATGACTTCCGTCTCTTGTTCGTGCTCCCTGACCCCGTCATTGTCTCCCTTCGCCTCCTCCCGTTTCCCGTCCACGGCTTCCGTCTCTTGTTCGTGCTTCCTGACCCCGTCATTGTTTCCCATCGCCTCCTCCCGTTTCCCGTCCATGGCTTTCGTCTCTTGTTCGTGCCTCCTGACCCAATGAAAAAAATCAGTTCTCTCAGTAAAGTTTGATTAGATTTTATTGAAGTTGTTAAGAAGCCGCTTAACTCCGGGCTGTTGCCATATTAAGCTGCTCAACTCCGGGCTGTTGCCATATTAAGCCGCTCAACTCCGGGCTGTTGCCATATTAGGCTGCTCAACTCCGGGCTGTTGCCATATTAAGCCGCTCAACTCCGGGCTGTTGCCATATGAAGCTGCTCAACTCCGGGCTGTTGCCATATTAAGCCGCTCAACTCCGGGCTGTTGCCATATTAAGCTGCTCAACTCCGGGTTGTTGCCATATTAAGCCGCTCAAATCCGGGCTGTTGCCATATTAAGCCACTCAACTCCGGGCTGTTGCCATATTAAGCCGCTCGACTCCAGGCTGTTTCCATATTAAGCCGCTCAATTTTAGGGTTGTTGCCATACTAAGCCGCTCAACTCCGGGCTGTTGCCATATTAAGCCGCTCAAATCCGGGCTGTTGCCATATTAAGCCGCTCAACTCCGGGCTGTTGCCATATTAAGCCGCTCAACTCCGGGCTGTTGCCATATTAAGCCGCTCAATTTTCGGGCTGTTGCCATATTAAGCCGCTCAACTCCGGGCTGTTGCCATATTAGGCCGCTCAATTTTTGGGTTGTTGCCATATTAAGCCGCTCAACTACGGGCTGTTGCAATTATATATTTGCAACAGCCCGGAGTTGTCTGAACAATTACATATTTTTTGAGTGAGCGAAATACCAAATTTTCCTAAAGGTTTTCAAAATTTTGCGGACCTCAACATCTTCTCCTCTTCTTGATTGGTCTTCTTAACATGTGTACATCCCACTACTGATAGAGCACACGGACAATCGATCAGAGAAACACGGGTCTTATAAGTCAATTAAATAGCTTAGCTTTCATTTCCATGTCATGTGGATAAATCTCAAACTTGTTATTCGTGTATAAATAATTGTCATTCAATGCAAATAATGGAAACAGTATCGGCTGATCGTGCCCCTTTTAACTCTTATTGTTTGCATCAGTTGTAACCTTTCTAAAGGAAACTCACTACATGTATTTCTTCGCGTAATGCAACCACTAATCATGTCCTGATAATTACTCTGCTTCTACTATAACAGTTACACTGAAAGTTGCGCATGTGTTCCCGTCCAACCTGCAAACGGCCGTATTTATCCATCCGAATTTATTTGCTAAGAAGTTCACATATTTGGTTCATCAATACTACCATAAGCAGTATCTTAGTTTTCGGCATCAACTCCAACTCTGTGGCTACATTGCAGGACTTGCACCATTATATATTTGAGGGCAATGCTCAATGGATAAATTTAGTTCGTGTTTTCAAAGACTTAACAAACATACCTCGCCAACCCGTCTCAAAACTGAACCTTGCCAACCCGTCTCAAAACTGAACCTCGCCAACCCGTCTTAAAACTGAACCTCGCCAACCCGTCTCAAAACTGAACCTCGCCAACCCGTCTCAAAACTGAACCTCGCCAACCCGTCTCAAAACTGAACCTCGCCAACCCGTCTAAAAACTGAACCTCGCCAACCCGTCTAAAAACTGAACCTCGCCAACCCGTCTCAAAACTGAACCTCGCCAACCCGTCTCAAAACTGAACCTCGCCAACCCGTCTCAAAACTGAACCTCGCCAACCCGTCTCAAAACTGAACCTCGCCAACCCGTCTCAAAACTGAACCTCGCCAACCCGTCTCAAAACTGAACCTCACCAACCCGTCTCAAAACTGAACCT
>SDVV010037174.1:0-10869 GCA_016164225.1 Gammarus roeselii
GCACACTCACCAGCAAGAGAACGACAGCGCACACTCACCAGCAAGAGAGTGACACCGCACACTCACCAGCAAGAGAGTGACACCGCACACTCACGAGCAAGGGAGCGACACCGCACACTCACGAGCAAAGGAGCGACACCGCACACTCGCCAGCAAGAAAGTGACAACGCACACTCACCAGCAAGAGAGTGACACCGCACACTCACCAACAAGAGAGTGACACCGCACACCCGCCAGCAAGAGAGTGACACCGCTCACTCGTCAAAAAGAGAGCGACACGTCAGACTCACCAGCAAGAGAGTGACACCGCACACTCACCAGCAAGAGAGCGACACCGCACACTCACCAGCAAGAGAGTGACACCGCACACTCACCAGCAAGAGAACGACAGCGCACACTAACCAGCAAGAGAGTGACACCGCACACTCACCAGCAAGAGAGTGACACCGCCTTCTCACCAGCAGGAAAGTTACACCGGATACCCACCGGCAAGAGAGTGACATCGTATACTCGCCAGCAAGAGTGACACAGTATACTCACCAGCAAGAGAGTGACGCCGTTTTCTCACCAGCTAGAGAGTGACACCGCACAGACACCAGCAAGAGAGTGACACCGCAGACTCACCGACAAGAGAGTGACAGCGCACACTCACCAGCAAAAGAGTGACACCGCACACTCGCCAGCAAGAGAGCGACACCGCACACTCACCAGCAAGAGAGTGACACCGCACACCCGCCAGCAAGAGAGTGACACCGCTCACTCGTCAAAAAAAGAGCGACACGTCAGACTCACCAGCAAGAGAGTGACACCGCACACTCACCAGCAGGAGAGTGACACCGCACACTCACCAGCAAGAGAGCGACACCGCACACTCACCAGCAAGAGAGCGACACCGCACACTCACCAGCAAGAGGGTGACACCGCACACTCATCAGCAAGAGAGCGACACCGCACACTCGCCAGCAAGAGAGTGACACCGCACACTCACGAGCAAGAGAGCGTCACCGCACACTTGCCAGCGATAGAGTGACACCGCACACTCGCCAACAAGAGAGCGACACCGCACACCTACCAGCATGAGAGCGACACCGCACACTCGCCAGCAAGAAAGTGACACCGCACTCTCACCAGCAGGAGAGGGACACCGTATACCTGCCAGCAAGAGTGACACAGTATACTCACCAGCAAGAGAGTGACGCCGTATACTCACCAGGAAGGAAGCGACACCGTATACTGGACTGGACTGGACCAACCAGCACATTGCCCAGTCCACCCAGGTCCCCTGCGGGCGTCAAACGATTCATAATTATAAAACTAATACAAAATTCATCAACATGGTAAAGAGGGCACAAGCAAATATTGAAGCCCATAGAGGAAAAAATACTAAATACTAAAATAAAGTGTTAATGATAAATAAAATTAATAATCATCCGAATCGCCCGATGACTATTCCTTAAGAGAGTCAAGGCTCACAAAATTGCATAACAATTTTCACGTATGTTTATTTTATTTATTTTTTATTCTCAGTTCCACCAGAGCCTCAACGCAAGTCATAATATGCTCCCTGTAGGGCTTGATGATCATGGATTCCAGTAGGCTCGCACTCCTCAGCGTGCGAGAAAAAAAACGCTTTCAAAGTCAGAAAAATTTGAATATTTTAGCAATGTCAGACGCACGCTGGTGCACTTGCTTACGAAAAGCGCTTAGACGAAACGAACCTCCGCTTCCAATCATTTAGAACTTCAAGTAATATGTACGCACGCTAGTGCGTACAGCTAGCATCGGCAAGACTAGTACAAGGTGCACGGCTGCACGGACAAAGTCAGCTCGATAGCAACGCATCACGACCTAGACCACCACGCGGTCCAGGTCGACCACAGTACACTTCATTTATTCAGGTAAGATTCAGACGGAACGAATCATCGCCTCCAATCATTTAGAACTTCAAGAGTAATATGTACGCACGCTAGTGCGCATGGGTATCATCGTTGGCACTGGTACAAGGTTTACGGTTTCACGGACACTCAGCTCCAACAGCAACGCAACAGAATGTTTACAGCTACGCGGTCTAGTTAAGTAGAGGTACAGTAGCAAAAGAAAATTCGTTTATGGTTAGTCTATAACCGAAAAAACAAACTAGACTATTCCCACGTGGATTTTAACTTTATGTGAAAAAAATTAACGGTATCATTTCGGGACAATCCTTAGTAATGGATAATCTCAATTAAATTTCCAATGAGTTCAAATATCGAGCGAAAATTGATAATTGAAGATTTCACCTAATCTTTAATCATAAACGAATTTTCTTTCGCTACTGTACATTTGATTTGATTTGGCCTCATTTCCACCAGAACCTCAACTTGAGTCATAATAGGCTCCCCGTAGGGCTCAACTATCATGGATTCCAGTAGGCTCGCACGTCTCTGTGTGAAAGGTAAACAGCGTTGTGAAAGTTAAACTATTTGAACATTTAGTCGCGTCAGACGCACGCTGGTGCTCACATGAATAACGTTTAGGCGAAACGGACCTCCGCTTTCAATCATTTAGAACTTCATTTATTTATTTATTTATTTATTATTTGCATCCATGTTCCACCGGAGTCCCAACGCGAAGTTAATGCTGACTCCCCCATAGGGGGGTCGAAGAGCGGTGAAGTAGGTGGAGCGTAGATTAAGAGTAGGTTAAACTTAGATTCGGAGCAGTTTAAACGCAGTCACAGTGGGTCCAAACACAGTTGGAGTTGGTTTAACAAAGTAACAAAAAGTAAATTAGACATGGGCACCAAGCAAATTTGATGCGGCTTCAAAGAAAATTTGACAGATGTAAATTAAATTTAACAATTTCAAAAGAGTAACTAACCCGGTTACAGAGTAGGCCTCGAAGTAAGTTTGACGAAACTACAAAGATGATTGGACAGATAAAAATTAGATCCAACTTATAAACAGAGTGAGTCTAACCAGGGTACAGAGTAGGCCGAGGACATACAAATCGTACTAAACAATGGATACGAAGTGAGTTTAAACTATAACATATATGCAGAGCAGGTTCATTGCAGACGCAGTCGCTTCTGCGTAGAGAAGTGGTAGCAGCTCCCTCCGTTCACCGCCGGAGCTCCAACGTGTAATCACTGAGGGCTTCTTCTCGTGGCACGATGGTCGGTTGATTTTGCACAACTTCGTGCACGAAGTTAATAAAAGTTTTCAATTAGTGCGCAGGGAGGACAGAGAGTTCGGGATCGGAGATGATTCAGACCTCGCTACTTCTACACTACCTCGTAGAGGCCTGTATGTTTTCCGAAAGAGATCAGTTTTTTCCGGTGTTCCGTTTCTGTGAGCAGGCGTTGCAGGTTGCACGGGGGGCTCAAGAAGGCCCGTCGGGCTGCTGCGAGTGAATCGCAATCTATTAGTAAGTGTTTCACGCTGATTGCCACTTGGTGGCAACAGGGGCTTGGTGGGGCGTCCGGTCCCATGCATACGTCCATTAGGTGGTTGTGAGTTATCCATGTGTGTCCTGTGCGTAGATGGTTAATGAACACTTGGTCTCCCCTATTTGAAAACCTGGTGTCCCACATTCCCACGGATGGTTCAACTGCAAGCATCTATGTCAACTCTGTTGCCAAGAGTCGTTCCATCGTGATGTTATACGTGAGTTGATTTGATTTGAGTCTCATTTCTACCAGAACCTCAACGAGAGTCATAATAGGCTCCCCCGTGCAGCGTAGATTACGAGCAGGTTCAATGCAGATTACTAGTAGTTCCAACGTAGATAAAGAATAAGTTCAACACAGACAGAGTAGATCTAACACAGATACAAAGTAGGTCCAACGTAGATACAGAGTAGGTTTAACGCATAGTTACCGAGTAGGTTCTACGTAGGCACAGAGTAGGTTCAACGCAGATACCAGTAGGTCTGCGTGAACAATTTTTTTTTCACACAAGCATTTTGTGGTTGGAGTGGGGTGGCAGAGATGTCTCGGGTCCCAAAAGTGCCCGACAAATCCCCGAAGACCCCCACACGTCCTCTCGTCTCAGCTTATCTCGGCTTGTCTCTAATCACCTCGGACAGTCTCATCTCGTCTCGCGACCAACTCGACTCGCCTCAACATGTTCGACTGATCTCGACCAGCCTTGACGCGACCCTTGCCCTCTGAGCCAGTAATCCGTGGACTGCAATGGTCAACTGTTCTACTCAAGCATTTCTCATACATACATTTTCCCGTGTATGGGTTTTACAGCGTGGCTAGGGGGAGCCAGATTTCAGAGGGGCCTCAAACGGGTGCCAAAGGCTTTCTAAGATCAACGTGAACATTATTTCACCACTTAGCCATCAAAACGCCTAGCTGTGCTCGGGCATTTATTAGGCGTCCAGGGAGAGCGCAAATTCTTCCACCGTAGGTTGGACTAGACTAACTAACACACCGCATAGTCCACCTAGGGCCCCTGCGGGCGTCTAACGATACATAATTCTAGAATCAATACAAAATAGATCACCATGAAAGACGGGCAGAGAAAATACTTGAGCCCCAGCAAGAAGAAATAATAAAATACTGTTAATGGTCTATAAAATGAATGAATAATCTTCCATCCACCCAAATAGGCCTAACTTAGAATCAGAGTAGGTTTAACATAGATTCAGAGTAGGTTTACCTAAGTTGGAATAACGTAGATAGAGTAGGTTTAACGTCGATTTGGGGGAGAGAGCAACGATTCCAGGATTCAGAGAGGCCTCAACTGGGTCCTACAGTTTCTCCAGATGGTCTCGAAGGGTATCCCTAAGGGCCCCAGAAGGGTCCAAGTGGGTCCCCCCAAATCCTCCTGATCTTCCAAGTCTTCAGAGTTCTCGAAACCCCGAGTCCCACGAATAGCCCTCTTCCCTGGGTCACCTTGTCTCAACCAACCTCGGTATACATAATAATAAAAAATGCAAAGTTTATCACTATGAAAAAAGAGCAGAAAAAAATAATTGAGCTCACTAAATTAGAAATAATAAAATACTAAGATGAAGGTTTAATGATCTATAAATGACTAATCATCCATCCACCCCAAATCGCTTTTGTAGACTATGTCACTCAAGGCCTGTCGGCCGCGCTCGACGGGTATCGCTGGAGCTTTTTTTTTGGCTACGAGTCAACGAAGCATCACCTTCGTTTGGATCATCGTTCAGGTCGGAGCCAGTGCGCTTAGCGCTGGTAAGCGGCAAGCGAGTTTCTCCGACCCGAGGCGATGGTGGGGCGGGTATCACTCAATACTGTGTTCGACGCATTTCCCTTAGAATTATAATCTGGATTTGATTTGAGCCTCATTTCCACCAGAGCCTCAACGTGATTTGTTTGATTTGGGCCTCATTTCCACCAGAACCTCAACGTGAGTATTAATAGGCTCCCCCGTAAGGTGCGACCGTCGTTGAATTCGGTAAGTCCGCACCGCCTCGCGTGCGAAAATATTAGTTTTGTCAAGATGAAGTCAGTACACATTTTAACTGTGGCATATTCGCGTACTAGCGCGTACGAGAAAGTATAGAGGTAATGCGTATCTTCGTAAAATGAGTTGTTGTTTCTGTGCGTAATGAGGTGGAGGGACCACCTCAATTGCTCAGGTGTTAGAGGTTTAGACAGCTTCGTATAGTCCGGTGTGTTTTCCGAAATCGATAAGCTTTTTACGGTAGGTTGGGTCCGTGAGTAGGCTTTGTAGGTTGCACGGGGGATCTAGAAACGCTCGTCGGGCTGCCGCGGGTGCGTTGCAATCCATCAGTAAGTGTTTCACGCTGATAGCCACTTGGTGGCAACAGGGGCAAGGTGGCGCGTTTGGTCCTATGTCGACATCCATCAGGTAGTTGTGAGTTATCCACGTGTGTCCCGTGCACAAGCGGTTGATGAACACTTGGTCTTTTATGTTGGTGAACTTTGTTCCCCATTCTCCGACTGAGGGTTTGACTGAAAGCATTTTTTGTCCATTCTGCTGCCACGTTTCATCCCATCGGGATGTTATATGAGAGTTGATGATAGGGAACCAGTCCCGGTAATGTATTGCAAAGAATTGTTTTGGTGAGTAGATACCAGTTTAGCAAGCGAATCCGCAAGTTCGTTTCCTCTTCTTCCCGCGTGCCGGGGGATTCAGCAGAATTCCACTGTCTGACCCGTCTCGGTCATCACAAAGAGATCGTGCTGCATTTTACGTAGAACTGGATGTTCATAGTGCAGTGTTTCAAGCTGGGTGAGGACACTTAAGACTGTCTGAGAAGACGACGTATTTGGGGAAGCGATGTTTTTTTACGATAGAGACGGCTAGTTTGAGTGCGCGAAGCTCCGCAGAGAACACGGAGGCCTCTTGTGGGAGGGTGGCCGAGAGTGGGGTGTCCCCGCACACAGCGGCGGCTTATGAGCCGCAGTGTATATGTGGCGGTGCTCTAAATATTCTTCCTCGAGTAGTCTTAGGAATTCCTTCCGGTACGCGTTGGTTGGAGTAGTTACTTTAGGGTACATTTGCAGGTCTAAGTTGACCGGTGGAGGGTTGATCATCCATGTTGGTGTGTTAATTTGAATGATTCGGTAGGAAAATTAAGGCGTAATAGCTTTACGATTGATGTTTAACGAGGTCAGCAGGTTGTCCACACGTAGGGAAAACGGTGGGCATATATTATTTTTAGCTGCAAAAAGGCGCTTATCGGATATGTTGGTGATGTGGCTGGTTGCTGGGTTTTTGATTAGCCTATTAGTCTTAAAATAGTATTGTAGGGAGTTTGTCTCGCCGGAGCGGAAGTGGAAGTTTGGTAGAGAGCAAATTAAGTGATTCGATTAGAGTGGAGCGGAACAAGCCAGTTGTGATACGCAAAGCATTGTTTGCGATGGTAGAGAGTAGTTTTGGCTGCAGATCCGTAGAC
Source organism: Gammarus roeselii (assembly GCA_016164225.1). Taxonomy (NCBI): domain Eukaryota; kingdom Metazoa; phylum Arthropoda; class Malacostraca; order Amphipoda; family Gammaridae; genus Gammarus; species Gammarus roeselii. Next base: position 6,880 of record SDVV010037174.1, read on the forward strand.
AACGGCTCCGTAGTCCATGCGCGATCGTATTCTTGCTCTGAACAACGTCATTCCGGTGTCCATGTCGGCACCGAACTTCAGGGATGTTACCGATTGGATAAGTCCCGTCGACCTTTTGCATCGAGTCGCCAGGGCTGCAATGTGGGGTCGCCACGTGAGCTTAGGTTCCCACATAAGACCCAGGAATTTGATCGTTTCTTCGTATGCTAAAGGTGTGTTGTGCAGCGTTAGGGCTGGTTTTAGGTGTAAACCGGGCACAAGGGTCAAGTGCATGCTTTTAGTTTTAGAGGGCGAGAATCGGAATCCGTTTAGGGAAGCCCAGTTCCCGAGTAGGTTTAAGCACTTCTGGAGTTCATGTTGAATTGTTATGAGGCTGGGGTGTCTTTAGCTTATTTGGAGGTCATCCACGTATAGCGATGAGAGCAGTCTTCCGTCTCTGGGAAGAATGTCGGCTCACTGATCGATTTTGAGGATAAAAAGAGTGATACTGAGGACGCTTCCCTAGGGGCCGCCCATTTCTTGCGGATATGACACGGAGACCGAGTGTCGCCAACCTTGAAAAGTGGAAGCCGACCTCTCAAACCTTTACGGTGGAGATCCTTCATGATCCCGTATTTCCAAGTAGTGTCGTATGCTTTTTCAACGTCGAAAAATATGGAAGCCACATGTTCTCTTCGGAGAACGTATAGGTCAAGGATCAAGGTCTAATGTCTGATTCTAGTCGTACGAGGTGGTCCGTTGTGGAGTGGCGCTTACGGCCACCGCACTGGATGTTGTTAAGGCCTGCATGCATTTCAAGGTAGTAGACTAGGCGTGAGTTTATCAATCTTTCCATAGTCTTGCATAAGACGCTAGTTAGGGCAATGCGAAGTCGATATGCTCACTTTCTCTTAGGATTTTTTTCCGTTGAAAAGAAGCCGTATTTGGCTGAAAGTCTGAGCTAGTTTTTCCGCGTATGAAGAATAGACAGTGTCCGTCCGACAGTGTGTGGATAGGTCGCTCGGGGCGACCTTGGATACGTCTGATTTTTTTCCCACACTTGGGAAAGAGGGGTGTTTCGATTGATTGAATCAACTAATTGGCTCCAGCTTTCTCGCTTCTTCTATACGCTAAGTTTGCGGAACACGGCAGTTTCCCTTCATCAAGCAACTCGGTTCCTGGGGTGACGTGCGCGGTGGAAGACCTCGCACATCCTGCCACACCGATCGCTTGCTCCTTGTACCTCCGGACACCACCAAGGTTTTGGGAAAAAGGTTAAGGGTATATATTGGGGAATGCATGCAGTAGCTGCACTTCGGAATTTTTCGTTTAGATGTATGATAAGGTCGTGCTCTGTAATGTCTTCGGGAAGGCCCTCCACATCGTCCCATGCGACACATGTGTCAAGTATTCCTCACAGCTGGCTTTCCGGTAGTTGAATCGAAGTTCTTGTTTAGTCGGTTAGTAAGGAGCGATATGATCATTGGGTTGTGATCACTGTCATGTGTTGAAGGCAGGACTCCCCAAACGATTAGGGGAGCTTTAGTAGGGGAACAGATTGATAAATCGATAGCGGTTTCACTGCCGAGGGTGAACCGTGTGGGTTGTTCGTCGTTGAGAAGGACCAGGTTGTGAGTGTCTATGGTGTTGGCCATTATCACTCCTCTAGGGTCTGTTCTCACGCAGCAGATCGGTCATTAGTGCCTCCGTGAGGGCGTGGTTTCGTGACGAGTAGATAAATACCACTGTAATAGGTCTTGAGATACACATCTTCACTGCGACAGCTTGGAGTTCTGTTCTCAGAGGGAGGAGGTGGTGAGGTATGCTTTGATGGATCATAAGTGCCACTCCGCCGCGTGCAGTCACATTACCGTGACCTTCGCGACGGTGTATGACAAATTGAGGGATAGAGAAGATGACTGTGTCGCGGAGTTTGATCTCCTGGAGGCCTACCACTAATTGTTTATGGGTGGAGATAAGCGATAATAATCCATCTTTCTTGCTTCCAAGTCCCTGGCAATTCCACTGATGTATTGTGTTGTTGTTCACTTCGGATTTGTTTCACACACAGATTTTGGTGGTCTGGAGCGGTCACGTGGTTTGTAGGAACTTTCGTGGTGCCTGTGTCTATGAGGCACAGGTGTCCTAGATCGAGAGCTTTCGCATGAGCGTCCGCTTTCTGTAGAACATGATCTCCTAGGCTCACTGCGTTCTCGGCTGTGACTGCTCTTGTAGGAAGAAGAGGACGAGGGAGTACGATCTCTGTGTTTGCTCCTTGAGCGAGCGCGGTTCTCTTCTATGGAGGGTTTTTTAAACATTATGATGGGCTGAGAAGTAGTCGTTGGGATATTTGAGTCGAGGGCGATGCATGGTTGATCAGTGTTTTGGGGTATCAGTTCTTCGTTGAAGATTGTCAAGGCGTCCTTGCGCAGGCGATGGTCGTTCTCACTTGTGAGATGTTCTGGTGTTGGGCATGTTAGCTGAGGGTTGAATACCTCACTTTGGTTTTCGCTGGGTGCGGTTGCAGTTAAGACGGTCAGAAGTCCTTCAACGCTCTGATCGAGGCGAGCTGTGCTTAATGGGGTGCTACTAATCTTTTTACTTCATGGCGAGAGGGTGTCGCGTATCCCGCGGTCGTCGTCGGAGGAATTATCGTCTCTTGGCCTTTTGATTTTCGGGTTCTTGGACCTGTCCTCGTACTCGACCGAGGCAGCATCTATCGCAGTGCTTTCCTGTGCATTGGTGAATTCGTTGCTTGGGGCGCCCGCCTCTATTACGAGGGCGGTCGCTGGGCTGGTTGTGGTATTGTTAGTACTGGAGAGAGATTTTGGGGTCATGGAAGTAGTTGGTGTTAACTGTACGTGAATATTGTCTGATGGGGTAGACTTAGTTGTAAATGTAACTGTTTTGGCGTAATTTAAATGACGTCAGTTTGGGTTTTCGTCTTAAAAGATTTGGATGGCTTGTTTTCGTGTGACTCTGCGGTCATTTTGTATGATTGTCATTGCTTTTTGGTCCATCTGCTTTGGACAGTCGCGGTCACCTGCCTCATGGAGGCATGAGCAGTGGTAGCATTAAGGTTTGTGGGCTCTGCAGTCCTTTCGGTCAGCTCGCCGGCGCACCTTTTACAGCGTTGGGGTATGTATGGTTTGCGATATTTGATGACGTGGCCGTATTCCTGACATTTTTTTGCACTTAGCAGGCCTTGTCGCCACTGGGTAAGTGTTTGTTTTTTCCTTGTTCGCCGGGATTTGGTACGCGATGGTGTGGATGTTTCGTGGTTTAATCCATTCTGCTAGGGAAACGTTGGTGATTCCATAATTTATCGCTAAACCAGCTACAAAAGCCCTTAGGTCAGTTTTGGGAGTGTACATAATTCGTCTTGTACCATTGAAGAACGGATGTATTGCGAGTTACTTTGTGTTTTTGTCTATTTTGGTAATCCTTTAGAATATGGTCTCTCCAATCAGTTTCCTTCCTCGCTCCCCTGTTGGGCCTTGCTGGTACCAGGGGTGATTCTAGGAGGGCGATGTGACCAAATACTTCAGACACCTTTTCGGATGCCGTACTCTCTGGGGCACTCATTGCTGTGTTCACGTTCGACGGCGAATCCAATCTAGCTTCTCATCACGTTGGACGCCCTGTAAATTTTCACCTTGCGAAGTGCAAATTTGGTCTCCATTATTTTAAATTTACTGTCGATCATTCTGAGATCTGCTAAGACTCCCTCCCACTCCGAACAGTGTTGAAAATGTCATTATTTTCCACATTTTTATTTCCATCACCTTTGTTTTTCCCATTGCCTTGTAGCCGGGGCCTTAGAATCGTGCTACCGTATCCACCGCGTGTCGTAGAAGGCGACTAAAGGGACGCCCCGTAGCCGGGAGTAGAATCGGCTACCGCAATCCCCATTGTGTCGGAGACGACAAAACGGGGCGGAGCGAAGGGGCTAGGAATCCCGTTCTCTGTAAAACCCTTTCCTCGAAGACGGCAAGACGAGCGGGGGGAGGA
>SDVV010037175.1:0-10869 GCA_016164225.1 Gammarus roeselii
TATATTACCCTCGCGTGCGTAGAGTCTGGCATCATATCTAATGAGATGATCCGAAGGGAAACGTCTTTGTAAACTAATAAAATGATTCGTCTGACCTCGCAAAGGGTGTTTTCCGTGTGAGAAGGACGGTAACTCCAACAATAGAGAACAGAAGAGAATGTTCATCTTAAAAAAGCTCAAGTATGCAGACGCCAGACGCTAGAATATATGTCTAAACATTTAATATCGATTTAAGCAGTAATGTACAACTTCGTGAATGTCTAAACTCACACGAAAAAGCGATTTGAGCAGTGATGTACGACTTCGTAATCTAGCTTTTACTTCATGAAAGAAAGAATAAGGGTTACACAATTTTTGTGTTGTCAGAAAGGTTAATCGAACCATGTAATTCCGAAATATCTGTTATTACCCTCAAAACTTACAGGCCATGCAATGGAAGTACAATAAATACATCATGTGTTGTGTTATGACCTATTATCTGCTTGCGAAATACCATGTAAAAGCTGAAATAAGCTCTGTAATTCCCTTGTAAAATATTTCATTATTATACAAGATTCTATAATCCGAAAACTCAAAGGTCAAGCAATAAATTTGCAATAAAATACATCATGTCAGGCGATGTATACGCTTAAATTATCCACACGTCGCCCACCTCTATTCATCCTTATCAATAATCCTTCACTTATCCACCCTACGGAGTTCATCTAACTGACACACCTCAAGCGAGTCGCCCGTTCGCACACCGCCCTCGTTCGCCGCCCTCGCTCGCCGCCCACATCTATTTTTCACTATCTATAATCCATCACTAAAATACCCAATGATCCTAATGTAGCTACTCATCGGACATACCATTTTTTAAAATGGAACTGTGGTTTTGCAGTCGTTCCCCTAAATCACGCATGTTTTCTTTTTCAGCAAGGATTGTGATATTGCTTGAATGTATGGCGCAACTTTTGCAGTTGTGTGTTATCATTATAATAGTTTTTCAAATTAGGATGAGGCGATTTCCACAGTCAACATAATAATTGATTTTTTATCAGCTTGATATTTTCCACACCATCCTGTTCCATCAGTCTGCGTACCACTCTGGTATCACATGGCTTGCCCTTACTAAAAATAGCTGCCTGACAAGCCTAGTACCTTGCGGGATCCCACTGAATACGTCCTCTGGTGCAGGTTCCCCATCCGCTATCATACTTTGTGATGCATTATGATCGTCAGTCAGCGGTGAGGGCTTTGATAACAGAACATGGAGGCATAGAATGTCTATGACCTTGGCATAGATAATCTTTAATGGATGAATCTTTCAAACTTGGCAATTGTCCTCATGGTACATGACTCATCATAGTAACGGAGGGGAGAGTGGCGTAAAGTTTGCCTTCAGCGCATCCTATTACTTACTTTTAAAGGCTTTTGATAATTGTAGCAATAGCTGGCGAAACAACAGACGGCCATTTACCGAAAGTGTGTCAGCGTAGCTATTATATGCTTTGTTTGCGTTAGTCTTGCAACAAATTATTACTGAACAAAATAGCCTATTAAATTCAGTTCTCAATCACATTCGAACAAGTGCAATCCATGAACAAGCATAATTTATAAGAAATGACCAACACTTCCAACTTATAACAACTTATTTGTATCCCATCTCTGATCCACTCTTCCTCAGGCGTGTCCGTGAGCTCCCGTGTCGCTGTTAGAGACCTCAAACCGATGCCTAATGTTCCACACAAGAGCCTCTTCTTCCCCTTCCTTACCGATGCAAACGTGGACATCGTGAGGCCTGCCATTGAGGCCCTCGTTCCAGCGCTGAGGTGAGGGCTGAGCAGAGCGGACTGACGCTATGAGTTTCAATGCTGATTCTGACGCTAATCAATGAAATGTAGCTTCTTCTGCGGTGAAGTTACGATGGATTTATACATATATGAAATAGTGTTCATTTAATTAGAATTGTACATTCAAACACATTATAATTTGGAGTAGATTTACCACGGATTTTTTTTTGGCTTCCTGTTTATCATAGCTGTAGCGACAGTTGGGTAATAACAGAATTATAGTGCTATTACGTCTACAATGTTCAGCACGTAATTCGTTAAATCTTTAAGTGATAATGTAAGTATTTTACGATTATGATTCGATGTATTAGGACTTAGGAATTAGGAAAATACGGGGAATACAATTTATTGTGTTTGTCACTACAAGAGTTTGAAACGCAAATCTTTATTACTGAAATACTTGAATAGTTAGGATTACAGAATTAAATCTAAATCTAAATAACAGTATCCATACTCCCACCATGAAGCGTTTACAAATCAATCACCGATATATCATTACCTTCAATATGTATAAGGTTTGACTGACCAGGGACGTGAACGTCTCAAGTCGAGGCTCTGAGTTGTTGGGGTGAGTGGACGGAGTTGACAGTTGCGTCACGCTGCCGGTTCTGAGCAAAGTTTAGGAAAAGTTTTATTTCTATGGCGGAGAACATACTTATCTAGAGTCGTATGACCTGCTTGGCAGAAATCAGTTGAGACTGGCAGTAATACAGATCTTACTTTGCTATGTTTCACTGGAGATGTGAATTTAGGATTCGATGATTGGGATGACATTCCTGCAGTTTTTATGGACCTCAGCAGAGCATTCGATTGTGGCAACCATGTAATTTTGCCAGTGAAAGTACAACAGTGTGGGTGGTTGATAAGGAGTCCGTATTTCAAAACGCTTAGCACATAAGAAGCTGACAATAAATTTCAGCATGACACAAGTTGTGATACATTTTATAGAAAGAAGAGCCTCATTCATAACAAATGTGTTGAATTGACAGGCGTGGAAATTGCATGTGTAACAAAAACATAGTTATTCGGTGTAATAGTGGACGATCATCGTAATAGTCCCCTATTACATCGTAATCATAAAGGTGTAATAGTGAACGATCATCAAAGTCACATTAACTTTACCTCTGCATTGTTCGTTTACAAAGCTTTGACTAACCTTCCTTGTTAACGTTTTTCGTTGTAATTTTTCCAAATAATAACTTTTGAAATAATACGGATTTGCAAATTCATCTCTACTCGTCAACACAAGCCCAACTATTTATGCTATACGGAGCCACTAGACCCTAGAATTCGGTCTCAGCAGATATCAGAAAGAGAATCAGTGTCAGCACTTAAAACGTAATCTCGAATTGCCCAAAATTTGAAGTCATGCATGCAGAAATCATAGAGCAGAAAAACAAGTTATTCTATGTAACTTTCTTCATTTTATTTTTTCTTGACACTCCTGTTCATTTCCCGGTCTAGTGAGATGAAGAGTATCTTCGTTCTTTCATCCAACACATTTCTTTGATAATCTTTAATTATCTGCCCCCTCCCTAATATTCGACTCCACTTGTTTTTTCTTCTGCACCAATGCAACATTCTATGTTCAACAAGATGGGTTCAAATTTTATGATTAAACATTACCTGAGTAATGAGTTCAAAGCAACGTTTTATTTGATCTATTGTTCAAAAGAGAATGTGCTCTAACAATGTCATCCGTTTGGTAGGATACAAATGTTAATTTTTACACAACACTAATTTATAAGTTACTGATAGGAATGGTATGTCGTCTTCAGAATAGCTTACGCTGACGAAGGCGTGGTACGTATCATTAGTGTCCTTTAATATTTTTTTTTAACTTTGTCTACCTGTAATTATGCCTAGATATACTCTAAATTATTGAATTATTTTTGCGGACGGTAAGCCACTGGTGAGAGACTCGACGGTTAAATTGCGAAGGCTGTTAGCAGAGTGGTTGGGCGTGTGGAAGGAAAAAGGCTGAGGGTTAATGTGTGTATAAGTACTATAATAAAATGTTTGATGAGAGGCGTTGCTTGTAGAATCAATGTTACCCTAAGTGGTTGACAAAGTGTATTAACTACATGAGGCACATGTGGCCACGGGAAGAGCCATGGAAACGGACGTGATTTATAAAGTGAACGAAGGGTGTTAGGTTATAGGGCACGGAAGAGTGTGATGGGGTTCGAAACCTTAGGTATGGAAGACAAGAGAGGTTTGTGCATTGAATGGGGTTGAGAATTGGGGGTCGGAGAAGCTATTAGAAAAAGGCTGGATACATTGCACATTAAATGTTTAAGAGTCCCTCGAATGTTTGACAGCAATGACGAGAAAGCTCGAATCAGAACGGGATCTGTGAGCGAACGGGATCTGTGAGCGAGCGGGATCTGTGAGCGAACGAGATCTGTGAGCGAACGGGATCTGTGAGCGAACGGGATCTGTGAGCGAACGGGATCTGTGAGCGAACGGGATCTGTGAGCGAACGGGATCTGTGAGCGAGCAGAATCTGTGAGCAAACGGTATCTGTGAGCGAGCGGGATCTGTGAGCGAATGGGATCCGTGAGCGAACGGGATCTGTGAGCTAGAGTGGACACGAAAAGTTGGTAGGTGGTTTGGATATATTTAGAGAATGTGTTTAGAGAGATGAGAAAATGTGATGAATGCAAATAAAAAGTCTTAGATGGAAACCTATGTAAAGGTGGATTGCAGGAGTAAAAACTCAATTAATTAACAAGGTATCAGTGAGGAGGCGCGTGCAAAATAATAGAATGAGGTAAGTAAGAGCCGGTGTTTATGGATGACAGGTGCGGCTCGTTGTGAAACCAGATGATCGCTGGGGGAAGGAGGGCCCGAGCCTCAGACGTCGCTGGGGTAAACCATGCAGTGAAAGCTGTCGTACTTTTCTGCTGACATTGGTCTCTGACGAGTGCCACTGATTAAACTCTTCCTCTACGTCATCAAACTGATTGTAGTCTTCTTTTAGTAAACATACCTTAAAAGAGCATGAGGGACCTTTTTTTTCCTATGAGCCAGCTGACGGCTGATATCCTTCAGTAACCAATCTTCTGTGCAGGATGACCGACCTCACCTTCCCCAAGTGTCTACTGACAGCTGCGGGAGTCCGACGCCTGGGGCACCACCTGCGGGGAGTGAAGGTTAACTCCTGCACCACCATCGATGTTAGTGAGAAAAGGGTATCCTGGAATCAGTCGTTGAGTGTTTTTTCTGGTCAACTGAGAAGGGATATGCAATGGTTTTACTGTTAAGAGGTTCTGTACGAATTTTCAAATGGTTTGGTTAACCAGCATGCCGTGAAGTAGTAACATGACGAACGAAAACGTTGCATAGCTAAACAGATAATTATGCCCCGCATCAACGCCAGAGTATCATGAAACTACACCAATATAAAAGCAACAACGTATGAGCTGATGTACACGTCCACAAAGTATCTACTTCACAGGTTTGCTTAATGGTCTCTGCTTAAAAAATAGGGTTAATTTTATTTCGTTTTACACTGCGACCAAGACTAGATTAGTCGTTATATCGCATTACATCAAAGGTATTCCATTGCCCCAATGACGAATAACTATCACTATAAGTAACATTTCAATGACTGTTGACAACTGAACGTGCCCAGTATGATAACGAGTATCGTGTAAAGGTTTTGATTTCGTTCGTCCGTCTCTTGCAAATTCATATTCAACTCCAGTTCACTCCTCTTCGCCGCTCGCGTGACCAAACCTTCAGACTCCTGAGTCTGTTTTCTTCACTTTAACATCTAAACGTTGTTGGTTGGACAGTTTTCAAAACCTTTCGTCTTTTCAAAAGTGACGCCTGTAACGTAATGCAGTTTTGAATGCATTTTTTAAAGTCTATTCACTAACGAAGTAATATAATATAAGCTAGAAAATTCGAGTATATTCCTGGCCCGTTAGTAAATCAAAAATGGAATCACATAAGTGTCGAGCCTAAACCAACTGCGTGAAACCTAATAATTTGAAATATTATAACCAAATTGTCTCATCACATTATCGTACACTACGCTTGTTGAGATGTCACCAACGGGGTTGGGGGGGGGGGGGTGCTGCGGGAATGTGTGTTTGTCTCGCACTCACAGAGTCGCAAGTCGAAGGCAGGCAGTGGGTGGGGCATTTTTTCGTTTCTGGGTTGCCTCATCCCAGCAGGAATGTAATGCATTTTGGTAATTACGACCGTTCCACCACTGAATTGCTTACGAATATAGGCCTTATATACCTCTGTGCAACGATTATCAGGAACTGCGATGCATTTCTAGTGTCAGTGGACACTGGATGAGGAAACCGGGCCATTTCATGTTAGCCTGGAGAGTTTGAAACCCATCCTCTTCCTAACCGTTGATGTATAAATCGCACACATTAATTTACAGAAAGTGTATCGGACTGCGCAATTGGAGAGGAACAGTATGGCTTTAGAAGTGGTAGAGGGTGTACCGATCAGATTTTTGCAGTGAGACAAGTCTGTGAGAAGTGCCTAGCCAAAGGAAAGGATGTGTTCTGGGCTTTCTTGGATCTGGAGAAGGCATACGACAGGATTGACAGGAAAGCGCTGTCGAGGATGTTGCGTTTGTATGGAGTGGGCGGACATCTGTTGAAAGCGGTGCAGAGTTTCTATGCTGACAGCCGAGCATGAGTCAGAGTGGGGAGCGAGGTGAGTGATTGGTTCATAGTGAAAGTGGGACTGAGACAAGGCTGCGTGATGTCTCTCTGGCTGTTCAACCTCTATATGGATGGAGTGGTCAGGGAGGTGAACGCGAGTGTGCTGGGTCGTGGCTTGGAACTGTTGGAAGCGAATGGACGGAGTTGGCAGTTGAACCAGTTGCTATTTGCTAATGATACGGCCCTGGTTGCGGATTCGGAGGAGAAGCTATGTAGGCAGTGTCTGAGTGTGGTAGAGTGTGTGAGAGGAGGAAGCTTCGAGTGAACGTCGGCACGAGTAAACTAATGAGATGCTCGAGAATTGTCGATGCGAGCAAAATTAGTGTCACCCTAAATGGAGAGCTCATGGAGGAAGTTCAGTGTTTTAAGTATCTGGGCTCCCATGTGGAGATAACTGAAATAGAGGAAACTGAATTGAAAGCGCGAGTGAACGAGGGATGTAAAGTGTTGGGTGCCCTAAAGAGTGTAATGAGCTGAAGGACGTTGGGGATTTAAGCAAAGAGAGGGCTGTTTGAGGGTGTTGTTGTCCCAACTGTGCTCTACGGAGCTGAGGCTTGGGGGTGAGAGCAGAGGAGAGAAGAAGGTTGAATGTTTTCGAGATGAAATGTTTGAGGTGCATGGCTGGAGTAACGCTGAGAGACCGGATCACCAACGACGTGGTTTGAAGCAGAACAGGGATGGTAAAGAAGTTGGAGGACAGAGTAGATTCGCGTGTTCTGAGATGGTTCGGGCTCATGGAGAGGATGGATAAAGGGAGATTGGTGAAAAGGGTGATGAATGCTGAGGCGAGTAGTCGCAGGCCTAGAGGTAGACCGAAGTTTGGGTGGATGGATGGTGTGGAGCAGGCGTTGGGAAGGAGATACATGAATGTGGAGGTGGCGAGAGAGCGTGCAATGAACAGGCGTGAGTGGAGAATGGTTATGAATGGTTGATTTGGACGCTTCCCTGATGTGCTTTCCCGCCCAGGACACCCCGCTGTCGGGATGGTCGTGGGTGGGGGGGGGGGCCCGGCAATTATGACGCAGCGGGGGTAAACCAGTGAAAACTGTCGGGCCCTGCTGCTGACGACGGATCCTCGGACTGCACCCGTGACCCAGAGTGAATGTTGAGGGGGGTACCGGCAATACCCTTTAGCACAAAAGGGCCAAGTTGTGTGAGTGTGAGCGTATGAGGGTGTGAGGTGCGCCTTGCTGTCAGCCACCCCCCTTTCTGGGGGATGCGGCCTAGTGTCTGTATCTGTATCTGTATCAAACTTTTTTACTCGAAACTTTATTTTAAAATATATTAGAGATTTGATCGCGTGCCTTCCCTATTTCTCCTATGCATCTTACAGCTCATTATGATTGTATTTTAGGTCTCTTATGATTAAAAAGTATTGATTATCTACTAAGTATAAGATGTGGGAAGGGTTTGAAACAGTGTGCTGATTATTCATACCTACGCTTCGTCGCAAATCCTTGAGTCCACCCAGATAACATCACGTTTTCTGGCAATTGGTTATTTGAATTTGGAGAGGCCTAATATAATAAGAAACTGACAAAATTAAATTGCCAGTTATTAATGAAATGAATGTTCCATAAATGTTCATTCTCAGTTTGGTATGCGTTTCAATCTCCTCACAACACAGAGGTAATACATCCTTAAAAGCACGATCTTAGCCGTCTCTGAATATTATTATTAATTTAATTTTTAATTTTTCGCAAATATTTGCAGGGTCGAAAATCAAAATAACACTGCTATATTATGTTTCCAATGTCGGTAGGACCAAAAATCATTGAATACAGAGGTAATTTTGACCTCGATTTTGCCGTTTGGGAAGCAAACAACACGACATGACAAGACAGCTTTGTCCAGGTCATGTTGCACCTATAGAACATGTCAACGGTGCTCAATAATATTCATCCCCTTATTCCATGTCGGATCTGATTCCATAAGATCAAATGCCAGTGTTGGCTTGGCCGGGCATTGAATAAAGCCTGCCCGAATAAAGAACCAGAGCGGGTCACAGACAGTCGATGCGGTAGCCTACGCTGACAATGACGTCCCATTGAAATTGTGAGGCGGAACAATGTAACAAGTCAATGGCAATGAGCACGCAACACGCGGCTTTGCAGTGAGCAGAAAACGGTTACAGTCAGTGGCCAGGTGCGAGCAACTTAGAGCAAACAGCGACCGGACCACTGATGCAGTCAGTGGCAAGGGACTGGTAACAGGCGGCCAACGGCGACCAGACCACTGATGCAGTCAGTGGCAAGGGACAGGTACCAGGCGGCCAACAACGACCAGACCACTGATGCAGTCAGTGGTAAGGGACTGGTAACAGGCGGCCAATGGTGACCGGACCACTGATGCAGTCAGTGGCAAGGGACTGGTAACAGGCGGCCAACGGCGACCAGACCACTGGTACTGTCAATGGCAGGGTACAGGCCGCAGGCAGCCTGCAGCGACCGGACCACTGGTACAGTCAATGGCAGGGTACAGGCAGCAGGCGGCCTACAGCGACCGGACCACTGGTACAGTCAATGGCAGGGTACAGGCAACAGGCGGCCTACAGCGACCGGACCACTGGTACAGTCAATGGCAGGGTACAGGCAACAGGCGGCCTGCAGCGACCGGACCACAGTTACAGTCAATGGCAGGGTACAGGCAGCAGGCGGCCTACAGCAACCGGACCACTGGTACAGTCAATGGCAGGGTACAGGCAACAGGCGGCCTGCAGCGACCGGACCACTGGTACAGTCAATGGCAGGGTACAGGCAGCAGGCGGCCTACAGCAACCGGACCACTGGTACAGTCAATGGCAGGGTACAGGCAACAGGCGGCCTACAGCGACCGGACCACTGGTACAGTCAATGGGAATGGGCCAATTCTTCAATGAACTGCTATCGATATGCCTCGGTAATTCTTGACGTCATTCACAAATTAAAGAAAAGTCTAGAGGGGAAACACTCTCATCTGAGGGGCTCTTAAGCAGATTTGTTTAATTTGTTTTATAATCATTTTTGATTCCAATTTAATTTCTATCTCTCTGTTAAGGCCAAGTTAGCCTGGTTACATTTTTCAACGATCATTTCAAGTCGAGCGTCAACTAAATGTATCTTCTAAATAAAATTCTCCTTACTTCTTGTCCAACCCAACCGCGATCCGTTAAATGTCAAAGCTACGAATTTTTACTAACACGTAGATACGATATCCATGATTCCTGCTATTGAAAAAATACTAGTTCAGTTTGTCATAGTCGATGAATTTTCCACTTACATTATACCAATATTTATTCATAAAACCTTAATGGATATATTTTAAAAGCTTGTGGAGCCACCTTTATGGCCATTTACTCTTCGTTCGCATGTACTATGGTCAAAAAGTTAATTCACAATATCGTCTTGGGAAACTGGTCTTGTTACAGTGATCGTCTTGGCGCTAGTGAAGAAGTAGAATACAAAGAGACGACGGATAAGAACTTTAAATAATGAATCGTTTCATATATACGTGACTAGCAGAGCAAGGGCTCACCCGGGAAGATGCAATCACTTATAAGGAAGAGGGCTTTTCAACGAATTTCTACGCAAAGCACAAGTACGGACCTATTTGAAATGATTTGTGTATAACAGGGGCACATCGGTTTCATTTTTTTTAACATTCGTTTAATCAAAAAATTACCGGAGCGTTTCAAAATTGCTATCCCTTAATATTCCATCCAGCTTTTCACTGACCTTGTAATGTGTAAGGCTTTTGAATATAATCAACGGCGTATGACTAGACCAAAGTATGGCTTAGCCTGGAGGGAACTTTTGATGTCATATCCATCTGTTACGTAGAGTTGATAGAGATGGAAATGTGATGTGACATTTTCCGCTTCTCCCAGAGTCATCCATGGTCTCGAGTTCAGAACCTCAAAATGACCTCGTAGAACAGCGGTTAACTCCCTCTTTGTAATAATTCTATTTGGAGTTTAAACTGAAAATAAAAAAACAAATTTCCAGGTGAGTTCGACTGCAGTATTACCTCTGTTATCCTGTGGATCGACCATTGTATTTTGGGAGAACAAATTACCATCTGGAAGCAAATCCTCAGCTTCCCTGATTAAATTGTCTGAAATATGACAAAGGAGGCTTCCGGGAAAATGAAAAAGGCAGTTCCAAATAACCTTTTGCAACAGAATACGGACATCTGTCACTTTATAAGCATGACTATAATCGGATTTTACAATAACCGATACTCCCAATAATTATATGATGTTTTTTCGTACATGTAACTTGGAATAAAGTAATCCTTTCCTCATAATCTTGGTTCAATTTGCAAATAATATAACAGCGTTTATGTATATAAATATATATAAATAT